>JAQFZH010002717.1:0-15693 GCA_034695485.1 Entomobrya nivalis | reverse complement strand
ACAATGGGTGGTGATCCACAAATCGAAAATGACCACCATGAACAGGACGCCGAAACGGATCAAAACTCAGCTAACCAGAACAGTCAACAAGTAAATATGAATGATGTACAGGGACGAAGTCTCAAGAAGCAGCCCTGTAAGAAGAAACAAAACCAGACTCAGGGTGCAAACAGACAACAGGCAGGCCAGCAAGGTAGAACAATGGGTGGTGATCCACAAATCGAAAATGACCACCATGAACAGGACGCCGAAACGGATCAAAACTCAGCTAACCACAACAGTCAACAAGTAAATATGAATGATGTACAGGGACGAAGTCTCAAGAAGCCGCCCTGTAAGAAGAAACAAAACCAGACTCAGGGTGCAAACAGACAACGGGCAGGCCAGCAAGGAAGAACAATGGGTGGTGATCCACAAATGGAAAATGACCACCATGAACAGGACGCCGAAACGGATCAAAATACTGCTAACCAGAGCAGTCAACAAGTTAATATGAATGACGTACAAGGACGAAGTCTCAAGAAGCAACCCTGTAAGAAGAAACAAAACCAGACTCAGGATGCAAACAAACAACAAGCTGGACAGCAAGGAAGGTCCGTTATTGGTGACCAGCAAGTGGAAAATGAACAACAAGAACAAGATTCTCAAACAGACCACAATTCAGAAAACCAAAATACTCAGCCGATGTCAATTAATGATATGCAGGGACGAAGCCTAAAGAAACAATCCTCGAAGAAGAAACAAAACCAGACTCAGGGGGCTAGCAAACAAAAATCAGGGCAGATGGGTAGAACAATGGGTGGGTATCAGCAAGCGGATTCAGATGAAGCTGACGAAATTGAGGAGGATGAACATGATACTGAGAGGAACTCGAATCCACAAAATAATGGAATGTATTATAATTCTCCAAACAAGCAAAATGATGGGAAGTATTCGAATTCGGCAAACAATCGGAAAAATGGAAGGTATTCGAACTCAAAAAATGGGAGGTATGGAAATACACAAAGTAATCAAAACAATGGGAGGTATTCGAATAATCAAAATAATCAAAATAATGGAAAGTATTCGAATACACAAAATAAAAGGAAGTATTCGAAATCGCAAGATGACGAAAATAATGAAGAGTATTCAAATTCGCCAAGTAATCACAGTAATCCAAAGTACTATAACTACAACAATGGGAAAACTTCAAATTCCCAAAATAATGGTAACAACGGAAGAAAGTCGTACTCAGCAAACAGCGGTAATAGCAGAAGAATTAGTAACTCGCCCAGCAGTAATTATAATGGAAGAAGTTTCAACTTGCCCATTAATGACAATAACGGAAGCACTTCGGAGTCAACGAATAGTTCACAAAATGGAAATGAGTCTAATGCGGATAGTGATTGCGGGGATGACAACAATTCATCGTCGCCGCAGATGCAAGGGAGAGCTTTATCAAATAAGGGTTGCAAAAACAAAAGAAGTAGTCAAAAACCTCACGAAAATCATCACACATTGTGATAGAATATTAATTGTAATTTTGTTAACTATTTGTTATTAATTTAATTAAGCATAACTTAGTTATAGCAAATAATCTATTATCATTTTTTTTAAATAATGACATGCAAGTTTTATAATTATGTAAATGTATAGGCGTACTTGTAATTAATCCTTTTTTATTTGAGTAATTGTTTACTTATTAAAATTATTTGGAATAAACTTCTCTGATCTTGAAATTGATTAATTGCATAAATATTATGTTGTAAAATGATTTTTTCATTTGAATTTTGACAACAGACGTTTCTCACTATTTAAGCAATATTTAGTGCTATGTTCCAGCCGGATTTGTTTCAAGCACTAATACTTAACTTTATCATTTTAACCTTTTAATTGACTAACTAAATTGCAGACTTTTGTGGTAAAATGGTCAAAATTAAGCTGACGTGCAACGCCGAATTTAAAGAAATAAACAAAACCATTATCCTACAAAGATCTATTATGCGATCATTTCTAATGTTTTTGCACATGTACTGAAATGTTATATCTTGTTATTTTTGTTAATGGTCCAGAAATATAATTATAACCCATCCCTTTCCGCAGACGTCAAAAAAAGTATGGCAAAGCGTTTTACTTTTTTGAGCAAATATTCTTTCTTTAACAAGGCCAAACGATCCAACTTTTTTCTTGTTACTAATCACAATCACTTGATTACCATACTACTTTTATTTGTCAAAAGGTTTTTATTTTATTGGTCCAAGCAAACTCTCACGACTCTCAACATTTATTAAATAATAAGATAAAGCATTAGTATATTTCATGAAATAATCTTGACGATATGGTTGTGCTCATAAATGCATTCTAGTACAAGTGTAGGTGCTAAAAATATGTTACAACAGCAAGCATAATGCGTCGAAATCTGAATAGAAATATTAAAAAAGGCATCACATTTCTCTACGTTCTAAAAAGACTACTTTTGCACGATTTTTTACGTCAGAATTTCTAGAAGCGCAAAAACGGGACTGACTTTTCATTTTCAGTCATTTTAATGGGAGAGTGAGATTTGGGAATTTGATAGTCTGGCAGATAGATGATGGACGAATAACTGTCCCATACCTTTTATTGATGCAAGTGAAGTTTTTAATCTAGATTTTCTTATGGATCTTATTTTCGTATTTTGGCATCTAGACCATATATAATATAGACTTAGTAGATGCATATATTCGTGTTTTGTTTGTCCTTTAAAAATACATTCGTTCGAGAACACAATCAGCTAGAATTAAGACAAGAAATGAATGAATCCGACTCTGATATTAAAAGTATTATCTTGACTCCAAGAAAACTTAACTCATTTAAAGAAGTAGAAATTTCATTGTTGGAAATTTACACAGCTGTATGTGAATAATTTTGTGCATATCGAATTGCATGTCCTACAAAAAAGTAAAGTAGCTGCCAAATGGAATTTTCAGTTTCAAGCAACAACATTGAAGACATGTGGCAAAATGGCAAGAGGTGGTTTTTGATTATATAAAAATTGGAGGAACTACTTCCACCAACGTTCGTATCCCAAAAATAAGAAAGTAAAAAGAACCCTGAAGAAGTCCGGCAGCTACTGGTGGGTTGGAGATAAAAAGAGATCCAGAGCGCCCAAAAAAATACTAAAAGCCTCCAACAATAACATATGAAACTAATATTTGTTTTTTTGTAACATTGTATTTCGATAACGGAAATAACATACCGAATACCTCATTCTGCTATTAAAATGACTGAAAATGCAGAGTCAGTGCCATTTTTGGTACTTTTAGAAATTCTGACTTAAAATAGCGTGGAAAAGTAGTCTTTTTGTTAAGTAGAAAACGTTTTTCACTTAAAAAATATTTTTTGGACTATCTGATTAAAGCACAATTTTTTCCTGATGCAACATTTATTTGATTCTTTAACAACAACGAGATACTAGTACTAGCATCTGAAAAGAGAATCCACACAAAAACCAACTTTATGTAATTTGTAAACCACCCTATATCAGATAACTTAAGTCAACCATTGATTGAAGTTTCTTCGTTTAATTCCTATGTTGGTATTTAATAACTAATAACTGTTTTTAAATAAAGCTTTGGTCAATTCAAGGTTGCTGTCTTTATCTGTTTTTAAATAAATCAATAACGTGATTTTACTTTATTTAGGTAAAAGTTGCATATCGAAAAATGCATCAGTGATCAAAATGAGTACACATAAGCAGCTGAAATTCTTGCTCATGCATTTGCCTCCTTATGAAAGATTGTAAAACACCGATTTCAATGTTGTCTTAAGTGTAAACAAGTTAAAAAATCGGATATAAATAATATTTTCTGATTTAACACGTATAGTCAAATCTTAATGGGACACTAAGTCAAAATTCTTCAATTCAAGTGGTAATTCTTCTACTAGCTTGCGAATTTAGGAAAAAAGTCACAATGAAAAGTATCCAATAGATGAAAAAGTATCCAAAAGAACTAATAGGTAGAAACTCCAAGAAATTCAACCAACAATGATATCTACATCAATGTGATTCACATCATTGGTTGATGTTAAAGATTTCACCTTGCCGAAGCTACTACTAGCTTTAAAGTACTGAATGTCTAATGTTGTATTTAAAATAGTTGTTAGTGCCAAATCATTTTATTGTACTAACTTACGTTTATAAGTAAACCGACGCTTGGGAAAATCCTTATAGCGATTTCATGGGAAACGTCAGATCAGAACAAATCCCAGTCGAGGAAGTTTCTGTTTGTATTTAGTAAACACCATAAAAATTGGCGAAAACATTTTAGTAAAAAGTGTAAAACACTAACAACAACAAACAGAAACATCTATCGGACAAATATAGCCTAAAACTCAACTTTAATTACTTAAGCTAATTAGTCTTGTAATAGTGGACTGCTGAAATCATTGTAAATGCTTTGCCGCTAGATATATTAGAAAATGGGCTAAATACTCTAATGCGTTCGCGTTTCATTCCGTATGCATACAAAAAATTAAGTGCTAATTATAAAACGTGATATCCGACGGAAAGTAAAAGAAAGGATCATTATCGTTATTACACATGCATATAAGCATCGTGTTTACCGTAAACTCGAACACAAAAATGCATATTTTATGTTTATTTTTAGCATAATGTGTGATAACACAAATGTGATTACTTTACAAAATTAGCTTGTTTTTTTCTGTACAAATATTTTGGAAAAAGTGCAATGTAACAACGAGTAAAATTTAAAGTAGTAAAAATGTATAAATATGTTTTAGTAATTAATATTCTCCTAATTCTGATACGTAAGTATTGAATATATTTTTGGTAATTTTTCACATGTACGTTTTATTTGAATATTTACCTAACAATATTATTGTTTCAGTGACAACATCTACAACAGGAATGATCATGGACAACGATTACGAAATGTATGAAAATCCAGCTTCTCTTTACCATCGCACCGGAAAGGTTTCATCGTCGTCTTCGCAAGAAAGTGACTACTCGGGAAGCAGTTCGGATTCACGAGAAAGTGATAGTAGTTCAATTTCACGGGAAAGTTTTAGATTGACAAGTTATTCGACGAGGAATAATAATTACGTGAAAGGTGGGACTCTTCCAAAAGCAGATTGTAAAAATGGTACAAATAGTACAAACGTTCGGCATGGAACCGAACGCAAAAACGGCTTTCAGCGTGGCAGAAGTTTCGGTGGCAACGAAGATACAATTGAAAATGATCACGGCACAATTAAAAATTCGAATATGAAAAAGGGTGACAAATTGAACGGTCGACAAAAAGGGAAAGGGACCTTAAATAATAATAACAGAAGTGTTGGCGGTTCCGGTTCAACAAGTAAAAATCGAAATAGGAATTGGACTAATAAAACGACAAATAGAAATTCGCAAATTAAAAACGCGAACAGGAATTCGTCAAATAGACACACAAAAATAATTTCAGTAAAGAAAAACACGAATTCACCAAACAGAAACACAAAAATAATTTCAGTAAACAAAAACACAAACAGGAATTCACCAAATAGAAACAAGAAAATTATTTCGGTAAATAAAAACACAAAAACAAATTCACCTAATCGAAACTCAAATAGAAATTCTCTAAATAAAAACTCTAAAATAAACTCACTAAATCAAAGCAGAAATATAAAATCGTCAAAAAACGAAGACAAAAACAAAAATTCGAACTCGGAAAAAAATCAGGATAGGAATAGTAATCCGTCAAATGATAACAACGGAAATATAAGTTTATCAATGAATTTTTTTGGACAGGGAAGAACTTTTGGTGGTAATTTTGACATTGAAGATGAACCAAACTCAAAAGAAAACTCTGAAACTGTCAACGATTCTAATAGGGATAAAAATTCTACGAAGTTTACTGGTCGTTCAAAATTGATTGGCAAAAACAGTGGAACTTTAGAGGGTCAAGATTCTAAAACTTATCAAACCACTATGCAAGGAAAAAGTAATGGCATGGAAGGTAATAACATTGAAAATGATTGCACTGCTAAAGAAAATTCCAGCGTGGTAAATGGTTCCAACGACCATGACAACAACACGAATGATAATCACACAGTAATGAGTAAGCCAATGGGAAGAGGATTTCAAGATGAGAATAATAATCACGATGAAAATGATGATCAACTCGAGAATAATAGCCAATCACAAAAGACTAATCAGGGTAGGACATCAAGTTGGCCAAATTATTTTTTTATGGATCTCGGTGGTTCAAGTCCACCGAGAAGCCACCATGATCAACAGAACAAGAGTAATTTAGAAAAAAGTTCCAACATGAAACCTAATTCGACTCGTCCAAACAATTCCAACATTACTAAAAATAGTATGCAGGGACGAAATTTAATGCAATCAAAGCCTAAGGAAAAGCCACAACCAGTAAAGACTTCTAAGGACGACAATGAAATGATGGGAAGAAGTTTATATAATGAAGTACAACATGATTATAATGAGTTCGGTCGAAATCCACCAAATGATAGCAACAATGAACCGACTTCATCAAACTATAGCAATAATGGAAGGAATGCATCAAATGATAGTGACAGTGAAGAAACTTTGGCATTTGATAGTGACAATGAGCAAAATTTACCAGATAATAGCAATAATGAACAAAGTAGCCCAGATAATAGCAACTATGCAAATAATTGGATGGAGTCAGATGAAACCGACAATGAGCCAAAATTGCCTGAAAATACACATAATAAACCAAATTTGCTAAATAATAGTAACAATAAACAAAATTTGAAACCAGAAAATAGCAACAATGTAGAAAGTTTGCCAGATAATAGCAACAACGAACACAATTATCTAGATAATAGCAACAATGGACAAAGTTTGCCAGATAATAGCAACAATGGACAAAGTTTGCCAGACAATAGCAACAGTGGACAAAGTTGGCCTGATAATAGCAACAATGGGCATGGTTGGCCAGATGAAACCGAAAATGAACAAAATTCGCCAGAAAATACACACAGTGACCAAAACTCCTTCGATAATAGTCACAATGGGAATCGTTTGCAAGATAATAGCAGTAATGAACCGCATCTAGCAAATAGCATAATTGAGCCGATTTTATCAAATAATGTTAACAACGAACTGAATTCACCAAACAATAGTAATATTGAGCCAATTTCGCCAAATAATTCTAACAAGGGATCCAATACGCCAACTAATGGGAATACTGCACCTAATTCCCAAATCGAACAAAATAATGGAAAGACTCCCCAAAATAGTCGTAACTTTGAATCAAACTCCCAAAACAAACCTCAAAATAGACAGAATTCAAACGTGGCTCTTCAGAAACATAATTCCACCACTAAAAGGCCTACCATGCAGGGGCGGAAGTTATCCAGCACAAATTGTAAAAAGACTAGAAGCAAAAAGAAAATTAAAAAGCCCCCAAGAGAAAATCATCACAGCTTGTAATTTTCACGTAAAGGATGCATAACTTACAACATAAAAACTTAACTATAACAATGATGTTCGAAAGTCGAAAATTAGATTCAAATTATTGGTACAATTGCATAAACTAAGATTTCAAAATTTCAAAAGTGGTTTAGTCGAAAACTTATTTTTATGTATGTGTATGTTGTTGGTTTTGATGGCTGTATTCGTTTATCTTTGAAAAATTCGGAATGTACTTATTATTATTTATTTTTGTTAATAACAAATCAATAAACTATTTTTTATGAAGCCATAATGCAGTGGAACTAAAGTTGTTCTAATGTTTTATTCATCCGTTCTGTTTAAAACAAAATTGTCTTGATTTTTCATGCACATTTGATCTCATTTATAAAACGTTTATTATAAACGTATTTTGCACATTTGGATATAAAAACACAAGTTTAGCGAGCTGTCTCTGCGTATGCATGTTGACGTTTCTTTAGAAACGAATTAAGCGTATCAAAACTTTCTGTTTAATTTGAATACTAAACTTCAAAAAAAACTTTAACTGTTTTTAATTATCTGAAACGTTTCTTTATTTCAAATTTATTTTAACAAATCCATTAAAATACATTGAAAAAGCCAAATATTCGTTTTAATCATAAGACGATTTTCAATCGGTATTGGAAAATGAGAATTGGTAATAGAGGCGCTTCTATTTGTTACAATAACATAATTAAGTGGCTCAACAATATTCCCAATCGATCCCATAACTTGGTCTACACTCCTCCGGGCACTTTTCTAACTCCACATTCTTCATAGCATTATATCCCACATAACCTATCACATTATGACTAATATACCGCTTTGTTGGGAACGGCCTTAGCAAAGTAAAATGTCTCCACTTTTCACAGTGAAAACTATCGTGGGCTAGTATATTCTTTGACTTCTTGTAAAACAAAGTGTTCATTAAAATATTTCTATCCAGGATATATCCACCAAATCGTTTATTCGATCTTTCCAACATTTTTTCTCTTAAACCCATCGCTTTGGGTAGACCCAACCGGCTATTACTGGCGCCCCACATACCAGCCATCATTTCATATTGTTGATCTGGACCATCCCTCATCAAATGAATCGATTTAGTACTTGCATGTAACCAGTCTCGCACAGCATCCGCCTCTCGTTTAAGTATATTTGCATCCAGATCCCGTGATAAAAATATTTCAACTGTTTCGTCTCCTAATGGCGTGAATCGCCAAATTGATGGCTCGTTTAGTGAAAGGTTGCCCAACCTAGGGGACTTGGTTATGTCACACCAAAACAAGTCATCATTGTCACAGAGCAACTTGCAATATTTGCTATCTTTTTTTAAAGGTAGGTCTGTGTAAAGACGTAGTGTGTAACCGGGATAAAATATTCTGAGTCTTTGAAGGTTCTCTTGAATTCCTTTTAGATAAATCCTTTCAAAGTAGTTTTTGTTTTCTTGGCTTAAGTTTTCTAGAGTTAACATGAACGAAACCACTTTCTGTTGATTGTTGTGAAATGTTCCTGTATCACTGCATGTTGAATTGTATATTGTTTTAAGGTCATTGTTCCTTGGATAATAATATTCTCTTTTGCAGTCGCATTCTGGAATCGTTTGGAATGTGGTTTGATGTGCTGCAATGTTTGAGTGAGTTCTGTTAAATGCTTTTTTGCATAAAAGGTAAATTAGAATCAATAGTATAAAAATGCGAAAGAATGTTTTTACTGAGCGGAATCGTAAATTGGGCGAAATCGGGAAAACCATAGTAAGAATTTATACAAGTCTTTATCTTATTTTTGACAACGAGGTTTACTTTCATGTAGTATTGGAATGTGATTTTTTCATTTTTATAATCAAATGATGTTATTATGTATTGTTTCGGTAACTTAAATTGATATCACATTGTCTTTTTTGACTATTAATATATTATTTTAAACCACTTTGTATTTGTGGTATTGTTTGAATTGAAAATGGGTGAAAGTTACCAATTATGTTCTTATTCTTAAAAAACTGAATAACTTTTTCAAGTTTGCCCAATATTAACAGTGTCGTTGGCAAGAGACCAGAAGTTTATTTGTAACTTTATGCTTTGGTAACAATAATTGTAAATTATTTTCATTGTAATACATAAGCCATTTCTTGTTTAAGTCTTTTCAAAACATTATAATAAATTTAATGTGTAATATTGGAAAGCATAATAAAAGTAAAAAGTTGACATACATTTTATTTTAATAACTCTATTAAATTGTTTACTTAGCTACTTTTTTATTGGAAAAAGGCGAGGCTGGGGTCCAGGTTTCCACTCCACTATTTGCAATAAAAATTTGAAAATTAAATTTTGCATTTTAAAAACTGATACCATAAGTTTTTGTTGTATACAATCATCTACATTTATCCACTTACTTGGTGGAGCAGTGTTTACTTGAAAATCTAGCTTTTTGCCTGGCCTTCGACCATTTTTGATGCACAAATAAAAATGCCATTCGGTGCACTTCACTTTTTGGTACTGTACTTTATCTGACACAAATGAAGCTACTGTACAGCTTGACGCCTCAGTTTTATTGTACAATTCTTCATCGACCACCCAGTATATTTCACCGTATTCGTAGTTGAAAAACTCTGTCTCGTCAGTTGGTTTAACTGACCAGGGAACTAATTTGTCAGAACGTAGTACCCGGTAGTTTTCAGGGCAGTAAAACAAGCCAAAAGTTTGCTGCAAAAATATAACAAAAATTAGTCATCTTCGAAAACGTTGGTTATTTATCCATCGTCCACCAACCTTGTATTTGCTTCGTTGAATTAAATAGTTTTCCAAAAAACCGAATTCGGACGTTTGCGCCGATGTTTCAAGGGCCTCTGTCAAATCGTTCTTATTTATCGGTAATGGGCTGATATCTCCTATCAAAAAGCTCCTGAATTTAAATATGCAACTATTTAATTGGGAAGTAAATGTTTTCTTTAAAGTTACTTGTTGTGTTATCCTTGGGCTGGCAAATAGAACCATGATAATTATTACAATTTGCGGGAACGTAACTAAAGAAGCTCCACTCGCATCCACCTTGGCTTGTTGGACTACCACAGGGCGTCTGTTCTATAAATTCAAACGAAACTGACAGCGCTACGCAAAGTATTTCGTCAACTTTTGACGCTTTTACAGTAACGTTAAATCCAAGCAGCTCGTCAGGAACAACTTTTCCAGCATCATCTACAAACTGCATTTTTACTGTGTTATACTTCATTGAGGTCCAAAATTGAGATACCGTTATACCTAGAATGTAGATAATTAGATAATAACCAAAACAGTTATATTTCTCATTGTTTACAAATATTTAAACGCGTACCTCGTGACCATAATTTTATATAAGGTAACAAGTCCTTGTCAGATGGTCCAGCAGTTAGCAACTTAAATCCAAGTGATTTGCAGTAGGATTCACTGTCTTTAAAGTTCCTCTGCAAAAATATAATTTAGATCTGAGGGATACTTAAATTTTTAATTTGTTTTTAACAATAAAACTTGCTTGCTTCCAGTTGGTAAAATATGTTCGATTTCCAAATATCCAATTGCCATCATAAAAATAGGACTCCTTTCCTGAAATTAATAGAAATCAATTTTCAAGGTTTTAATTTTTCACAAAAATAATTTGTAATGCACTACATACCTTCATCAAGTACGTATGGAGAAGTATTAGGTTTTGAATCACAAGCGGGATCACTACTTTCGCACATAGCATGTCTATAAAACCAGTACATGTCAATTAGTTAGAATTCCTCAAAAAACACAAAGAAACTTAAGACAACCTGTACCTTTTGCTTACACTCTTGCAATCCCTCTCGTCAAACGTTGTTTGGTGACCACTGCAATAATGACGAGTCAAGTTGTTAATTTAAATGTAAATCTTATAAATTTTATAGTAACAAAAACTGTACAAGAAAGCTGCAGGATTTTCAGCAAAATTTGCAATCCCGGGATATGGTAAGGCAAATAACAGACATTGAGGCTTGTCAACTTCTGGTTCATATACATGTTTGTAGTTAATATGTTTTCCGATTCCAATTGGTCTGTATAATGAATATATGAATAACTACTTAATAATTTATTGATAAGCACGATTCGGTTTTACCAAAAATAGCTAAGTTAGTCACCTTGGAGTTCTAAATAAAATCAAGGAAAATTCTAATGCCTTCGAGTCACTCCAAACATAAGTCTTTTTGCCTTCATCGTATTTTCCGTCTAGCCAGTCTAAAAAATGTAAAAGGTCATGCCATATGTATTAAAACAGAACTGCTGTATAAATTAATATAAGTTACGTACACCAGGTATCCATTAGCTTTTCAGCAAAAACCAGTTTTTCCAGTTGACGGCCTAAAACAGCCATTGTCAACATATTTTTCACTTTTGGCATTTGGAGTCCTCGTTTGGTGCATTCAGCACGAGCGTCATCTTTACTTAAGAATTCACCTCTTTTCGAAGGATGAATTATATAAAATCTTGTTTGGCCAACTCGTCTAAATGCACCACTGCTCTGTGGACAGTCTCCCATTGCAGAAGCTACAATTATTCGGAATATACTAAACTATTTACCTCCCTATTTACACATTAGGTAGCAATCAGTTACTGAAAAGTATTAACTTACCGATGATATTTAGTAGACTAATTGCTGTAAAAATCATTATTTTCATTTTGATTGCAAGACAAATAAAATCACTATTGAAGGAAAAATTGTTTGACTGACAGTTAAGTGGATAAACACTCTGAAATAACTTATGAAACTAGAAAAAAGTATGAGCATCAGGAAAGGTTTATTGAGAAATTACGCATAGGAAGTAAATAATAATAGTATTTGCAATTGGTAATGTGACACACAAGCGTTGAGTGCATTTAGGTTTAGTGGATTATCGGTTGCTAAGTTTACAGGAAAAAACTTACTCTAGTCAAGTCAAATTTAATTGACGTTATACTTATGTTTAAGTACTAATTGTGAAGCGGAAATTCCGACAGAAGAAAGGAAAATAATGATTATAACAGTACATAAACATCATTCATTCTAAATATACATATGTAATTGTTAGCTCAAACAATTCGTAGAAGTTTTTTAGTTGTTTTCTTACTGCCGAGGTTACTAAAATGGCTTTTATTAAATTGCCTGTTAACCTGATTAGTTTGGTTTTGTCAATTGAAGGAGATATTGTTAGATTTTTTACTTTATTGGAAAATGGGTTAAATTTAATCGACTTCTCCCCGCACTGGTCACCGAGAAATCCAAAATTTGGCCTGCTACTTCAATTAGATGCGTAGCCTTGTTTTAGTTAGCATCATAGGTGTTGCAGTGATTTGTCAAATTGTTTCCGTTGTTAGTCTGCGGTCAAACGATTAAAGAGGATATGACAACAGATCTCTTTCTTCGCATGCTAAACTTCGAAGGAATTAATTGGGATATACTAAACTAACCATTAACATTATATTTGATAGTGGTGGTATTTATGTTGAATCAGAAGCACATATGGATAAACTATATCATTTGGATCAAATATGATGCTCGAAGGTATTTAAAAGAATTGTGCGAAGCATGCATATCTTTAAAGTATCATTTTGCCGAAATGGCTATATTGATCGTATGACTCGCATGGTTTTTCAAGATTATACTGATGATTTTTTTGATACTCTGCTGCTCCAAAAGTAACTCAATGTCTTGGAAATATGATTTGAGTAATCCACGTTAAACTTTTGAGCTGCCGTAAAATTAAGAAAATATGTAAGCGTAAACTCTCCTTAAAATGTAAAACTTAGTTTTACTTAAATTATTTTTAGTAATTCATTACAAGTTACTATAAATTCTGTATATTATATATCAAAAATTTATTTTTAAATTTATTTTGGACTTCGAAAGTGTAAATATGTATCTGTTCAAAAAAAATTATGGTTGAAAAAATTACACATTATGTTTTTAGTGCAGTTTTGGCTGAATTTGTATTTGTCTACTTTAATTTAATTTAGCTACTTTAATTTGTTGAGTTACAATTTTATTAGTTATGCTCATTTTTTTCTTGACTATCTTACATAATATTCATAAATGTTTAAGTAGTCTGTCATAAAATTTAACCATTAATGTATGACATATTTTACCAACCTATCCAACTCAGATGTCTTAGCTACATACTTTCAGCCATGTCTTACAAAACCAACTTACAAAATATTCGTAATAGCTTACATGTCGTCAAAACATGGACGTCAAATATGTTGAAACCTTAACTTACGATTTAGATTAACATCTTAGATTGATTGACTCAGTAGTAGTTTATTTTAGAAGTGGTGTTGAATTACGACTATTTATTTTTCTCATGTTGTTACCTTAAACATACGATGGTTTAAACGAAAACAAGAGAACATGTTTTTGAGGTAATAAAATTGCTTTGGCAGTTTAATTTGGGTATTTTCGTACATATAACATTTGAAAATAATTTCAGCCTGGCCATGTAAGTTAACAATTAAGCCAGCGAACTAGTAGTTAGTTTTGTATATTTTATCGGGAAGATCTTTCAAGTTTTTCAAAGCAACCATTACTTTGTACACCGGTGCCCTCGCTCTGGAAAATAACCAGTTATTTAAATTAAACGCTCTGTTCACGTGCCTAGATTACACATCGGAGACGATAGTCACCAATTTCTCTGCACACTAAAAATACTACTTTTGCATGTTATTTTCCATCCAAATTTTATCCAAGCTAACTGAGAGTGTTTGTGTTCTGGTCTTCAGTAATTTTTATAGAAAACTAAGATTTTTTAAATTTAAAACTTCAAGTGTACATACAATAACACGGATAGACGCTATCTGTATTCACTGCTATGGTGTTAACTTACTTTTAAGCTACATTGTTGTGATGCCGCTTGCTTAAGAAAGAATTCATTGTGTGAAGACTGAGAATAGATGAATAGGATATGATCGGTTAAAGTGGATCTAGGCATTTAGATAAGCATCAATCATCAATAAGCGGCATATAATTGCAGTAAGTAAAGTTAGTTTTCGCAATAAATATAAATTTAACGAGACGTTTAAAATTTAGTCAAATAATCTGCCAGGACACTACAATTCAATTTACAGGCCGGAAAACGTGTTCGAAAAATTGGTCATAAAATAAATTCATAGGATTAGCAAAAGAGTTTTTTGGTTAAATGAAAAAAATATTCTCTTTATAAAATATATGTAAGTTATATTTCTTAGTGGAATTAGTAATTATATTGGAAAATAACATGCACACCCAGTCGTTTTATTGGCAAGAAAATGTTTTCCCATATTTTCCAGCCGGCCACTTATACAAACATTGTTTTTCTTAGATTAAATCTTAGCAAGACGCAAATACTGTTATTCAAAATTAACATGACAGTTGTTTTCTAATAATGAAAATCTGGAAACTTTCCACTCGAAATGATGTCCGCCTTGTTATTCAACCCCATTCGTTTTAGAGCTTATTTAACCTTTCAAGTAATCGTACTTCAGTATAGTTTACACTAAACTTAAAATAAAATGTTGCTCTACTCTGGTATTTGCGAGGAATATGTTAAGGGTCTTAAAAAACTTCGATTCCTCCTCGGAAACAATGTCATTTGGGATCCCTTAACAAACAAGTTCAATCTCCAGCTCAAGCCATTCAAGACAACTTTAGCTCTTGCCACTTTCTTCTTCTTTTCTCAAAATATCTACGCCCTTACTGTACCCGACAATGAGAAAACAAGCACGCATGATTTCTGGGTTGCGTTTGCAGCAATGTTCCTGTTCATTTCGGTGTACTGTTTGGAAATGATCAGAAACTCGGATGTGTTCACAGATTTAATACAAGGATTGGCTTCATTTGAACAAAGATATTGTAAAAACGGCTCGGGTCTCTTGCATCAAGAAAAGAAAAGTCTTAAATCTGCCAAACGTACTTGTCAATGCCTCTCAATGGTTGGTTTTGGACCGGTCGGATTTGGTCTCGGATTAATTTCTGTACTGCTACCAAAATCTATCCTAAATGTTCTCCATTATCCACCTGGCAGTTGGATGTTAACTTACATTGAACTTGGATTCGTTCACTTGGGACTGCATTCAACACTCGTTTGGATTCTCATCAAGAGTTTCGTTGTACTTGGAAACGTTTACGTTTTCACTGTTTGCTATGGCAGTGGAGTGAATCTTTGCAACCAAATTGTTACGATAACTGTAACGGGTCTTTTGCCAAGGGGGCGTAAACCACGTTGTCAGCCCTGATGCGTGCACAAATAAAGTGTAAACTGG
>JAQFZH010002716.1:0-15696 GCA_034695485.1 Entomobrya nivalis | reverse complement strand
ACAGCCCATGAGTTTTCGAAAAAAGAAATTTAACCTAAAACAAATCCTCGTTTTTATAATAAGTATACACACTGTATATCATTATTTCTCACCCAAATAAGAAATGCTTAGCCGTATTCAAGGACAGCTGCTGTATTGCATTGAAACTTACTTTATTTTCTTAAGTTGCAGTTGCTACCATTTTATTGACTGTGTTTGCTGAAACATTAATTCAGAAGCCATAAAGTTTCAAGAAACATATAATTTCGTCCAAATCCTCTTGGATGCAAACGCTTTTTAGTCCAAGAAATATATACATATAAATGACGTGTTCGAAAATCTTGAGTGGAATTACCAGACCAAAATCGAGTATTTAAAAAAAATCACTCTTTGAAATACCATTTCATTCATTCAAGCATGCCTTTAATAGCTCTTACCAAGGAATGTTCTAAATAAGCACACTTGTGTATAATAAATCGGCAAGGAACATTAATTAGCAGCTTTATCAGTACAAAGGTGAACGAGGCGTGAGGGAGAACATGCGATTCCGACATTGAGAGCACTCTTCCTGCCTACCTAATACCGGCACATAGTGAGCTGTTAAATATATTAGACAAGCGCATTAATAGATATTGTATGCATAATTATACACAAATATAAAAGGCATTCCCACTACATTTATCACCACTGATTATTGCGGTTACCATTTTACCTTCATAAACAACAGGCACTTCTGAAAAAATATCATTGGCTTAGTCTACATCAACCACACTTTCTAGTCTGGATGCGGTCGATCACTTGAAGTCTTACGCAAATATTGTTACAACGAAATTTTATTGGTAAACTTTCACCACCATCATCCTGTCAAGTATGCAAGCCAACTATCATATTATGTTTTTATAACACAAAATATCAGGTAGAAACACGAGGGAAAGAGGTCTGCACACTTGATATTTTGGATGTAAGTAGCGATTTCGTAGGCGCTTCAATTCTGTGTGTAGGTGGGACGAGAGCTGCAGAAAGTAATTGCGAGGCCCACTCGATTTTCTGTACAATCGATTACTAGTACCTAGGGACGCTACACCATTTATGATTATGAAAAAATAGATAAAATAGTCGAGCTACGATACAAATTGTTTGGCGAAAGCTTAAGTAAATGCACAAATCGTAACTGTAAAAGGAGGCAAAATTCGTCCTTCTCATGGAAACTTTATACCAAAATTGTTTAATATTTCGTTCCTTTGAATATATATGTATATACGTGAAAGTTTAACTCTGTAGCACCCTCCTTGAGGTCATCTGATGATGTTCGTACAAAACCAGTTGTGTCAGTCAGTCCGTACAAAGTTTCTGATGAGCAAATAAGTTCCGATGAAACGAAACCAAATATAATTTCATTTTCATCAAGTTTAATTTGAACTATTTAGCGGAGCGAAAGGAATATAAATAGAACCAAAAATGGACAAGTTTCAACTTAATTATAACCCTCGTACTTTGACTAGCTTATCGATGGACAAATCCGACATTGCATAATAATTACCCTGGCATTGTTTAAAATGCGATCATCTTTTGGTGATATTCAGCCGTGAGCTTTTTCAAATGATATCCAATACGAACTATATATCCATTATTCATATTTTACTACTTGAATGTACCTCAGCCTAATGAGAGTTTAAAGGGGTGTGTGGGAATAAAGTCAGCCATGATGAATGACAAAGTGTCGGGAAAAGCGTGAGTTTAAGCACTTTCTCCGTCCTCATCGTCATCACAGCAGTTTGTATGTACTCCAGTTTTCACAATTTTCCACAGTAGATATCACAGTAAATAAACATGGTTACCCACTCGACTCCACATGCCTGCTTAAAAATAGTATAGAAGTGCAAGTGTCTAAGGACAATGAAAAAAGAGAAAGCAAAGAGAAAACGGATGTGTGGCAGTTTTGGTGGTGTAGTTTTAATGGTGTAGTGTTAGGCAAGGTAGGTTTTCGTTTTCCTATCGCTTTTACTTTCTGGCGATGTGATGATGGCCTCCATACTACAATCCGCAAAATATTTTTTAACGGTGCAGTTAGTATATAAACGACTTCATACCATTTTTTTCATCATGCTTTTCCCTCTTCTCTTCCACAATAACAACAATAACGATATTAAAAAGGTCTAAGAGTTTCTTAACGTACTTTGGATTGGAGTTCTTCGTGGGAACTAATAATACTGAGTAGCCAGCACCGGCGAATCACATGATGGTACGATTAAAATGTAACCATGTGTATTGTATATATAGATGTTTATTCAAATTGCACCTAAAGTAGACAGCAGACAACGAAGTATATCTGTGCAGATGTATTCAATATTATTAGAGAAATATAGCACGAAATATTAACTTCGAATTGGGTACCTAGGTTTCTACAACTGCTTTTGTTGTTGATTTTTTTTTTCGCAACTTTTCTCCTACCAACAACCTTACAATGAAAACTATTTGGTTTGGCGTTGACGATGAGGTTTGTATCCAAGAAGAAGGAGGCAACCCTGTCAGCCATGTATACAAAGAAACAGGTAAATAATTGAAGTGCGTTGTTGTTCAACAAAATGAGTTGGATAAATTGGTTGGATCGGGTGGTCCGCTTGGATAATGTATTGCCGCCTTCCTTAATATATTTTGTGCAAAATATGTTGTACTTCTTGGAGCATGGCCATGAGTATTCCTTACGTTTCATAATCAATCCTTCAGTAATTCTTAACGATACTGTGTTGGGAAACGGCACAATAATTGTAGGATTTCCAAATATACAGAAACAGCAACTAGAATGTACGCTTATCTTGTTTTTTTTTCTCCTTTTGAGTTTCATTTATGATTTAAGGTTTTGTTGCAAAATGTGTGGGTATAAAAAGTGGAAAATCAATGCTGTTGTCATTAGTCGGCTTTTGAGTTTCTCTGATTCTGTAACCAAAAAGTTAATAATGTTTCTACATACATTTCATTGCGTAAGACTCGCTTAGATACCTTTGAAATAAGTAATTCTTCAGATGTTACTTTGTCCAATTAAGTTAATTATTCATGTGTGATGAATTTGGCATAAGTAAAAAATTATGAGTTTTTTAAGCGCAATGAACTCTTCTTGTATGATCTTCGAAAACTTGTTGACTTGTGCAAGCCTTTTCAGACTTGTTTGAAATGCTAAAATGAACCTGCTTGAAATATATTTCCTTCGAACTTGTGTGGTAAGTTTTTGATCAATCCTTGCATCATCACCCAGTCATTTAATATGAAATCAATTTCCACAAAGTAAAAGTCAATCAAGAGTTGTGAACAAAATGCTTCATTTCATTTAAGTCCCTGGATAATGGTCGGAAAACTCAAAGGTCTGTATGAAAACTAAAGCTAATCTAGTAATATTGTCATCTCTTTAAATCGAAACCATATAAATAGCTATCGGCATCGGCTACCATATAATATTATTATTATCAAGTATCGAAAGCTACTTATTAACTTCACATTGTCTGTCTGTCTGTGGTCTGTCCTAATTAACCACCGAGTTTGACCCAAAAAGGTCAATAGGGGGTAGAAATTTTGCATGTTGTGTAAATGGGACCAATTGTAATTTTTATCGTAACGGGTGTCAAGATTAAGCAATTGGAATGTTACCACAGTTAGACTTAGGCTTAAATGGAACCGGTTCACACAACAAAACTTACAACATGCCTCTGACGCCGCTTATACAATTGGGAAAATGGGTTTAACTGCTTTCCCTTTCGCTACTTTGTTACACGGGTACATGGTTTATTATTGCTATGCGTGACTTTCTTTCTCTCTCTCTCTACCTTAATCAAACTTCATATTTTTATTACACTTCTATATCTAGTATTATAAACTACTCTATATTAAAGAGGAACAAAACTAATACCATACAGCAAGAAAAACAATCATTCCGCCGAAATTGATATTTTATCTCTGTGTTCGTTGTATAATAGTAGTGATGAATCCACAAAATCTTTGTCTCCCAGCAGTATTAAATATTTATTAAATGTGTACCACAAGGCGACAATAACTTCATCAATAGGACTCCTTTTATCTGTGCCTCCACTCAAATATAGTCTATACTTGTCCACCTTACATAATTATTTTGATTCTGCAAGTAAACTAGTCCCAACTTCAACTACTACCTTATCTAATGAGTAGTAAAGTGAAATTACACTTTTCCCATATTAATCACCGAGTACATAAATAAAGGACACTGATACGCCTAAGTATTTGATAAGTAACTAATTTGAGTGACGGAGGTATTGGTAAATGTCAATAAGATGTATATGACGAGTTCTGTTTCATTTCGTCAAAAAAGGAACAAAGAATTGACAAGCGCGTTGTCTCTTCCGTGCTGGTTTTTGCGGTCTTCATTCCATTTGCTACATTGCTTTGTGTACACTTCATCATCCAGAAGCCCCATCCCATTTGGTGCATCTGGTGAAAACTGTCGCTCGCGCTATTAATAATATGATTTTGGGTTAAATGAAAGCTGAAAAGAAAACCGCAACACGAGCACGAAGGTTGAATCAACTAGGTATGCTCGTTGGTATCTGTATTCTAGACTGTTTCTCCCTGTCGCCAATATGTCATATAAACAACTCTTCCGTAAATGTAAATTGACCAAAATGTTGTAGCATGACCAAAAATAGCAGCTGGTGATGACGAATTCAAGAGAAATTGTCGTTTACTGGGGCATACGGTTTGTTTTACTTTTGGTTGATGTCGATTACTCAAAAGAAAGCAACAAAACTTGATTTCATCAGAGACACGGTGCAATAGCACGGGGGCAATTGAGACTTGAAACCAACCGAACCGTAGTTTTTAAGGTCATATCCTTCCCTACCATCTTCAATTTAGGTATTAAAGCATTTTATTCTTTTTATGCCAAGCATTTTATTTCTTGCTGTAAACCGATTTTAGAAAATGTTCAGAAAATTTCAAAACTCTTTAACTGTAACTTTGTTTCCACGAGTTTTGAATGTTTGTAATTTTCATGTGGACATTTAAATGAAGAAACTTGGGAAGACTGACACTTTTTTTATGCTATATCTTTTCCAGAATGTTAATTAACTTTTGTTCAGACAGAGCACAGTTTTTGTTCACAGTTGAACATCAAGTGAATTGTTGAGTTGTAGTATCTTCTTCCTACTTTATTCTACCTACTTCCTTCACATCCTTGCTTGAATGTGTTCAAAAAAAGCAGATGTACACAAACTGTGCTATTTATATAGACATACTGGCTTGCAAATCCAGCATGAGGCACGTATAAAATTAAAATGAAATTTTAGGTTTTGTGTGAGGTGAAAGGCTTTGCTGACATGGTGGTATACTAGTAACTGAGGTTTTCTTCAGTAAGTCACGTACTTAAAACAAAAGATAGAAAAAGAAAATTTGTTAAAATACTAATTTATTATGCACGATGCATACACGCATAATTCTGGTGTTCATTCGAGCATACACAACAAATGCAGTAGTCCCTACTGCCAAGAAGAGAATTCCGCCTGCGCCTGTGACATTCGTACTCAAAAATGTGAACAAGAACAGAAAAGTTTACGAAATGAATGTTGATTAAATCCGTCTTTACACAAGAAAGAAATACACAACAACATTTTTGACGTTGTGATGATGACGATAATAATGACATGGTGGTCTCTGCAGGCAGAACAGAACAAAATGGAGAAAAGTTCTGTGCATTTATTTGTACAAATTTACAACATGAGTATATGTATTCTAACAAGATCATAAAATCGGTCGTTAGTCCAAACATTCTGTTTTTCCGTTGCCACTGGGTCAATGCTTTATCATAAAGGGATTACAAATATGAATAAACATAATTTTAATTATATTTCATGATCTTAAATAAATCGAAAATATCCGAATATACCTACCATGTCAATGATGCTATTAATTTCTCATGTCATTTCGGTTCGTTTATTAAGCCCATAAGTATTTACATTTGAATTGAATCTCGGTACAACATTTTTACAGCGCTTATTTATTTTAGAGTAAGGGAATGAGGCGACAGCTTGTATAATTATAACGTAATCCTAACTAACTCTTTTCACTTGTTAATTATTCTCTTGCAATAACTCTTAGAGTTTGTTTTCGAATCTCTGAAATAGCTTTCTTAATGTGGTACTAGTTGTCGTAAACAGATTAGGCAATCAAAAATTACGATGCTATTCTAAAAATATTGCCATGAGAAAAGTAGAAAGGTTATTGACAAGCAATAAGGGCATACTGCGTTTTTGTTTGGTTACATAACCATTGCATTGAACTTTGGCCGATTAATAACAATAAACGAACGTAGTGCATTGACAAGCTATGGACGCTCTTTTTTGTAACCTGAAAGTTATCAAGTTATTCTCATTAAATTTATACTTTCCCTTTATTTCATGCTATCTCTGTTAATTTCGAAAAGTTAGGATTGAAATCATTTCTCTCGTACGACAAAAATAACTCATATGCAAACGGGATTTTTTTAGACATGATGTACGTGATTTAATTTGAATTGGTAACGTTTTACTTTACAACCAGAATTTTTACTTAAAACTCAGAAAAACAGCAACTTACACTAAAAAAAGAAGAATCGCACAATTTAACTAAAAGCTTGTTTCCTAGTTTAAGTAGAATCTCTAATGATGATGAAATACTGTGAATACAACTTTCACCCAAACATATTACGCAAGCAGGGGAAATAGTATCTTTTATTAAGCGTACGTAACATTTTGTGAATAGAAGGTGTAATTAAGTGAGAGAAAACCGCAGATAAATTAGTACTTTAACATACCATATTTGCAATTTTAATATATCATCTAGCTCGATCATGACAGATATTATTACTTGTGCATGAATGTCTCGTCAGATTAGTTTTGTCCGCACTGAAGATAATTCAGATTTTAGGCTTCAAATAAAAAGAATTTTGTTGCGTGAGATTTTGTGAACTACCATGATCTATGATTGAAATTGCAGGTTGAGTGCGTATACTGAATGTGTCCCAGATGTAATAAAGTTGAGAGGATACTCACGTACAAAATAGATGTGAAAATTACTAACGTAATTTATACGAGGAGGGAAAAAACGCCAACACTATTTGCCGTTGCCTGAAATATATTTGTACCATAACATTTCTAACGGAAATCCTAACAACTACAATATAATAATAAGCTATCAATTTTCCAATCGCATGCCCGTTTCATAGAAATTGTATAATAAACAATTTAATTTTTGGGTAGAATTTCCAATTGAACACACAGAAAGGAACGCTGTTATAAAGAAAAGATTGTGTGTACGCACGTTTGAATATATTATGCAAATTGATATATTTTGACATGCATCCTTATTTACTTTCAGGAGGTTGGTAACTGCATGACCATGCCATGGTATCAACCAAAACCAATGTATACGGATCTGAATAATGATGCAAGTGGTTGAGGGAAGGAAGATGGAACACATTTCATCACAACACATACCGAGCAAGATATCCAATTGACCTATTTTGAGCAACAGGAGGCACCAGGCACATTCTAGTGCTTGAGCAGAGTTTATATATTTTTTAAGTCTCCCATTTGCCTTCCGTGTTATAAAAAATAATGATGGAAGGATCCTCAGAAGTAGTGGGTAGTAGCAGTACTCCTTGGCTGAGCACAGAGGATGATCTTCTGATGGCCATCGGAGAAAATTTCACTACGGAAACACCCTTCTTTTATAATGCAGATGAAAATGTATTCTTTTTCAAGACCCCAGAGGATATGCTCAATCCTGCCAAGAGAAATCCTGCATTTTACCCTATCATTGTAACGCACGCTATCGCGTTTATACTTGGTTTGGTCGGCAACATTGTGGCCATTTCCGTGATGATCGGTGACAGAAAGGGGCGCAGTGCTACAAATCTATTCCTGGTCAGGTAAGTGGTTGTGCCGCTGTAAAAAGCGAGCTAAACATACTTTGAGAATGATTGGTTTCTAAGAGAGATACATAATAATGTAATGTAATATCTCTGAAAATCCAATTTTATCCTTTTGGTATATGCTCTTATTCACATAGCTTGGCAGCAGCGGACTTGCTCTTGCTACTCTTCTGCATTCCTCTTGAGGTCGTCCAGTACTTTCTTGTGTTTGAGGATAACGGGGTGATCTGCAAAACAGCCCGGTACACAGAACTCTTGTCCGCGTCCGCTTCCATTCTCAACTTATGTGCAGTCAGTTTGGAAAGGTAAGCATAATATAAGAGTCTAACGGTGATGATCAAATGAAATAGAGTGTTCCATTTTACCCATGTCGAGCAAATATGTGTGTGTGTGCGTGATCAATAAAAGAGCCATAATAAAAAAGCGTCTCTGTTGATTTGATTTGCGTGATCGTAGTATCTTTGAGACGGCACGACACACGCACGCAACAATCATGTTTTGATGTTTGACGTTGTGTGCGATGAACAAATCACAGCAATATAGCAAATAAACCAAACCTAGTATTTGCTCAACCTGAATGGCTCATTAAATTGTTTGAAGATTGAACATTCCCTAATTTTGTTAGAAAAAGGGCGAATTTATGATGCTATTTGTGCACAAAAAATAGACCTAATGACACTAACCACATAGCGTAACTATTATATATGCCTACTTAACATCCTTTGGTTCGAAACCTTTATACATGTAGATTCATCGTGATCGTTTTCCCTATGCGATCTCGGTCTGTGTGCACCCAAAGCAACTGTCGAAAGGCACTTTGTGTCGTCTGGATTGTGGCTATCGTGCTGTCGGTGCCAGTGACGCTGACCAAGGTAAATGTCTATTGGTCTTTTTTACGTAACTTTCACTTTTGGCAAGGTTGACATGGTTCTTTTGACGAGTTACAAATTAATTAATTTTGACTTGCTTGTTTACTTAAATGAATTCTCTGCCGAGAGTTTTTCCACCTATTAATGTACTAATTATTAATTTCGTATTTTTGCAGGAGGGCTACTCAGTCACCTATACAAATAACATAACTTCGGTCAGCGTGTACTACTGTGAAGAGGAAAGTGTCACTGAGGGATTGCCCATTGCTATCTACAAGTTTGTCATTTTGTTTGCTGCACCCGCTATTCTAATGATTATCTGCTACTTTCACGTGATTCGGGAATTATGGCGAAGTACAAGAAACATCCAGCTGCTTACCAACTCCAAAAGGTAAGTTTTCTTTCATGTCAATCTATTTTTACTTTAAGGAATGGGAACATTGTTAAATACGATCCCGTTTCCGGTGTTGTGACCAAAAAAGAATTGAACACTTTGATCATAGCAATAGTTTGTATATAATTTATAAACATCAGAGTCCAGTGACATGAAAGAATCAGTAGGGCAAATGAAAAACAACCTTGAAAGATCAAAGGAAATGGGATAAAAATCATTCTTCAAAGTACAATTGAACTTTTTTTTCACCAGACGTCGTGAAATAGAAATCCGACAAAGAAAAATAATAGTTCTGGGAATTATTTATACCTATCGTTATGGGATTCACAAAGAACGTACATGTGCAACATGTGAGACATTAAATTTCACGCTAAATGCATTCTATTTTTCTTTTTGATTATTCCAAACAGTGTTAGCTTTTACCGAGCCTGTCGTAGCCTGTGGAGTCGCTTTTTCTTTGGGTTGCTTGATATTCCAGTTTTAGATGCATATTTTTATCATACGGCATGCCCGGTTAATAATACTTCACTTCACATTTGAATTTATATTAGCAATGGGATTATTACGAAGCTGAAAGCGAAGCTCAGCGGAGTATTGACTTTAACGCGTTTGTCTGTCTGTCTATCTGTCTGTCTGTCCGTCACCACGATAACTCAAAAACACGTTGACCGATTTGGCTCAAATTTGGCATGTGGGTCACTATGGTCAAGGGCAAGAACGCTATTGATTTTCAGCCCCCTAGGTCAAACTCCAAGGTCAAAGGTCAATATCGAAAATTTTCAACTTCATCAAAGTGTACATCTGAATAGCGCAATCGAAAGCTCTCGTCGAGTAGATCACGAATCATAGGTCACTTGGGGTCACAGGAACCTCAGAGGGTCAGAAATCGGGGTCAAAGGTTGCAATGTCAAACATATGTCATGTGACATATCATTCGAAAGCATTTTTCATCGTCAGCAACAATGTTCAACAATTTCATTTGTGGCATTGTTTCAGCTTCGTCGTTATGATCGCTATTACAGCGGGTTTATTTAATTCAATTTTAGTCCAATTTTAGACGCTATTTGCAGATTACATTTCTAAAGATGAACAAATACATATGAAATGCTACTTAATTATCTAACAGAGTTTGTAACTTTGTGCTGCTTTCGTAACCGTCAACCGTGTTTAATGCATTAAAGGGTGTACAATAAACATAGCGATTTTTTTGGACTGGCTTTTTCTCCACACTTATTCGAAACTGGAAACCTTAGGGTTTTCTTTCTTTCACAATAAAGTACGTCAGTTTTACTATAAGAAATAACCTTGATTTCATCTTTCGTCGTTTTAGCATTTTCATAAAACACCAACGAACATGTATTACGAAATCATTTCAGTTCCCGATGTAATTTTTTCCTTAATTCTCAGTGTTAAAACATTTTATAGAATTTTAAGTTCATCGTATACAAATTTATACAATAGTCTGCGCAACGAGCATGATCTAAGTTAAAATGGTCACATTTTACATTGGCATTCTCAGCTTCCCTTTCGTTTTTCTGTGCACATTTATCCACGCGTTCACCTTTAAAGACTAAAAATAAACTGCTAAGCTTTTAACTCAAGCAATATTACTAGACAAGATGATTAAACTTATCATTTTATACCATATTAAAACCTAACTTCAGTGCTTTAAAAAAGACTGAAAAACTTTAGGAGGAATATGGCAGATGTGTAAAAAACGAATACAATACAAGTCGACAGAAATTTGCCACGAAAAAAAAACTTCTAAAGAATTTTTGAAAATAAGGCGTATTTTAAAATGCTTGTTTTGAAAAAACGGTCAATGTGATTTTAATGTTTTTAGGCAATTTAAAACCAGCATGTTTCATAGTATTGCCATACAATAAAATTACTTGAGCTCTTTACCACTCTCTTGAGAAATCCTTTTAGGAAAAAATAAGGTTTCAAAAAGTAGGAATTCACGATATTGGAAACGACTCCTAAAATTGTCCGTATAGTCGCTACAACAAAGAGTTATAATTTATGGTTTGATGTTTCTGAAAGCTAAAAATCTACACTTTCTGCAGATCAAAAGCATTAAACACTAAAACCAATATATTTGGTAAAACCGCAATTTGAAAAAAATCGCTTTGTTTATTGTACACCCTTTATTAGGGTAGGTTTGATGTTCTTTGTTACAAAAAAGTTCAGTATGAAAAAATGAAGTAAAAGAAAAGTGTAATCAGCCCATTTGTCAGTCTATTCAAGCATCAACAAGAACACACTGGCTTATCAGTGACGTGCGTGAGGGTTTTATGTTTATCAAAAAGCACACTGCCTGGCTAGAAAAAGTAATTTCTGAATGGCGAAAGCATAACAAAATATTAAAATGAATTTTTTGTTTATTTATTTAAAAATTGCAGACATTGTATTCCGTTTCTTTCTTTACACTTTAATATCGTTCATTCGAAATTATTTTTTTCATGATCACGTATATACATATAACTAGTTTATCATGTTTACAACTAGTCAATTTCAATCTTTTCCTTCAAACTGACTAAATGATGACAGTAGTACAGAAATATGATGAGCTTACGACATATCTGTATGCAGAGAAAGCAAACAATTCGTCAAAAGGGAAAGGTAAAAGTAAAATAAGTGAAAGTTTTGAAATGGCATGATATATAACGAAAGCAGAATGCAAGGAAATGGAAAATGAAAGGGGTCAATGCTGTGTGTTCCATTTGAGGAACATGACTCTTTTTTACGAGACTTTCGACAGGCTTCCTTTTATATCCCGTTTTCATCCTCCTCCTGACAGTGATCATGATGTGATCAGGGGGAATGATGACTTCGTCATGAAGAGAACGACGGCAATCTTAATCATGCAAAAACTATTATTTTTACGAATGGGTGCATTTTTTATATATACGAATAGGTACAAAGTTTTTCCTTGAATCATAAGTAATTTTGCTTGAGTGTCTATATGTCATAAAACAGAACGAGAAGGTATTGCAAACACAAATGTAATTTTAATGGCATATTTGACTTGTAAAAAAGCAGAAAAAATTGTCTACATCACTGACATGTAATTGATGAGGCTGATAACAGTGGTGATGTTGGTGAAAGTCTAATTCAAAAGGAAGATAAAAAGAATGCTCCAATCCAAAGTTGGGAGTACGAAGTATATATGTACATAGTTGCAAAATAATCATTCGCATTTTTGGCACACCAGTTGGTGTTCGTTCGTCAGCATTTTTTGAGCTAAAATTTTACCCAAGAGTAAATCACTTGTGATTTACAATTTATTCGGCATACGAGTACTTATAGTTGCCATTGTTCATTTAGTGTCGATGAAGTAAATTTGTAAAAGAAAAGATTTTACAATGGAATATGTTGGTAACAATCTATGAAATATCGTTAGAAAGATCTTGATGATACGCATTGTTCCTGTTACGTATTCATAACTCCTGATGAAGTGACGCATAATGAAGTTAATCTTAAAATGGAAAAAATTCGAATGCATACAAGTATGCAAGTGTATATTTTTATGTTAACTAAAAAGAAAAAAATGAAAGTTTAAACGTTTCCGTTCTACGTTGAAAAAGCCTTATGGCACTAAATCCCAAGAGAGAATAAAATTAAACTGTTCATTTCCTTAAGGATGAATGTAGACTTATGTTTCGTGTTGGTGAGGGAGATTTAATTAATCTATTGCACACGTAAGTATGTATGAAGATAAAGATGTGAAGATGTATGTATGAAGATATGTATCTCCGTTGTTGGTGTATTCTTTTGACATAAAAATTAGAAGTATTTTACAAGAATTTAGAATAATCTAACGACTAGAATCTTAATTGAAGTTTAATTATGCAGTGAATTTTGTAAGAGCAAATGTATGTATTCTTAAAGTATTAAGCTATTAAATAAAGCGATTAATCATAAAAAGTTTCCCTTTTTAATTCAGTACATTTTGATTTACTTATTTAAGAAACATGTGTCCATTAGAAAAAAGTTTTTAATAAGCGTGCCTTTCAAATCTAATTTGAAGTTATTGTATGGCCATTGTTCTCATTATTGTAAACGTTGCTAGTTTCTTTCCTCTCATCATTACCAGAGTAAAAGTAATTTTGAGACAACGTTCTACTGATATCACACTATGTAAAATAAACCTGGGCGTGATGACAATGACGTTTCTTCCTCTGTTGCTTCAATAAGTTTAACTTTAGCCGTTACTAAGAAACTTTGACAATAAAGACGTAGGCAAAACGAAAGTTTCATAAAATATGGTTTCCCGCAATTGTAGGATGCTTTCTTTAGTATCTGGCATTGCTAAATGCATTAATGCTATTAAACTGAATGGAGATTTACTTGACTAACTTTCAAGTATAAAATTGGGAATCAAACGTAAATTCGAATGCGTTCAACAACAGTGTAATAAACATATAATTGTTTTCACTAAAGGATAGAGATAGCAATTGAAAGTCAAAATTACATGGGTTAAAGATAACGCAAAGCCTTATTTAAATAACCATCTTCTTAGTAATGAACAAACAACACGACAAAAGATCGAGTACTATTTGCACTTCGATTGTTTTACTTGGAAAAGAGTGTAGTGTAAAAGCGAGAGGAACGTTTATATCGTATTTGTAATTTTGGGCTTCGTTTCTTTACAATTTCCCAGCATTCGTGCATCCTCCAACTTACATTCTGGAGAAAGAAAACCACTCAACAATGCCAAGTACTCTCCATCTCCAGTGGACAACAACAAAGGCAACCTAGGAATACCAGGAACAGCAGGAGGATCGGAGAACAACAAGGCGCCATCCCCATCATCACTCTCACGACGCTCGTCTCAGCAGAAGAATATCAGCATAACTCATCATCATCACGGATCCAACGCGGCGTCTGCTGCTTCCAGCCCTGGACTTGGATGCGATGATGAAAGTAGAAGAGTTACAACAACTTCTTCTGGAAATACAGCGAGTGCGGCTTGTGCCAAATATCTGAACCACAACGGTCACCATCAGCCCAACCACAACAATCTGAACCAAAATAGAGACCTGCTAAAACCCAACGTAACGAGTGGATTTGGTCTCCAGCAGCAGCAACAACGACGAGCACTCAATCAATCAAAGCCACACAAGGCAGATGATGCGAAAAGAGCGAGAAAGCAGGTTCGTACGATATTTTTTATGTTCACAGAATTGGTTACTAAAACATATTAAATCGTCGTTTGGGGTGCACACACGCACAGCTTTAGAAAACAAATTAAAATGGGAACGTGACTGAGCAAAGTGGACTGCATGAGCACTCCATTATTTCCCTTGTTTAATGTAGCGATAGCGACTGACCCTGAACTCAACCAATCTGGTGATATGAGTACCTTTTTTATTCTGTTATTGCTAACAGGTTATCAAAATGCTAATCCTGATCATTCTCCTGTTCCTCGTCTGCTGGGGTCCTAAGCTTTTGCTGAACATCGTTTTGAAATTATCCCTAATCTTTGGATATCCCATCTACTCTCCGGAGGTGTACTTGTGCCGTGTCATCTTTTCGCTGATACCCTTCGTCCACTCCTGCATCAATCCCATTGTCTACTCATTCATGTCGAAAAACTTTCGACGGTCAATGAACCGACAACTGGGACGGTGTTGTGGTGCCTGCGGATGCAAGTGTCGAAACAACTGTGGCGCACATCGCAACTCCATTCCTTTGAGATCTACGGCTCGGGCAAGGACCACCAGCCAAGCTATTGAGTCCACATACTGTCAAATATCCGACATGGCTAGCACCAGACACACGGAAATTGAGGGCATCTCTGCAATTTAATACAATTTATCCAGCTAAGTTTACTACTAAACAAAAACGAACAAATGTTTACAAACAAATAACCTTTTTAGGTTTAGCTTAATTTTTTAGACTCTTTTCCAGCTTGATATTTTTAAAGGTTTTTTTTTGACGCACAAACCCAAAACTTTATCGTTCCATTTATCACTTCCTTCCGTTAACTTCATTGTCAATATACAAGCGCCATATTTTTTGCTTGTTTCCCTAATCATCCTTTACCCATTCAACCGTTACATCAACCAATGCACCACAAATACATATAAAATATAATTTTCTTGTATTTATACACAACAGCAACTTGTTCATATTTTAGATATACATACACAGTCATATTCTGCAAGTTCATATCAGTAATTTTCTCCATGAGAGGTATAGAAAGAGACATTTTATTTAATGTCGTCCACCAACCGCACCATCATCACCATCATCACCAACAACCATACCACCATGATCACAGAACAAATAAATAAAGCCAATGAAATTTTTATTGGCCTTCCCTTTTCCTCACAATGTTTCCCTTTTCATCACCATCACGCAACAACAACACAGTCAAGTCATGATCATAAAGCCTCATGTCATGGTCTTATCAGGCATTACACCATCGTATTATTTTAGAACACTACTGAGTCGGTGTACGGTAAATCGACTTAACTTTAGCAGTGACTATTTTTATTTACTTCGAAACATGTTTATAT
>JAQFZH010002715.1:0-15697 GCA_034695485.1 Entomobrya nivalis | reverse complement strand
ACTTTAAAATATCTGAAAACAGTAAGATGTTACAGCTTCAGGGACATCCAACTAAAGAAATAGAACGAAGTGATAAGTAATTAGAGCTCGAAATTTGTCATTCAAACTGTGCCAGCGAAGTGGTCGGATTTACGTTAGATCGAAGTTGGGTTTTGTATGGTTTGTCTATTGTAAAATTTGACGTTGAGCTGTAGCATGTTATGGTCATGGAAACTTGTACAAATGTATTTTTTTAAATTATATTTTTAATGGTCCATCCAGCAGTAATTGTATATTAGTTATATCTTTGAAAACACATTGGATGCTAATTTAAAAATAAACAAATAAATTTTGGAAACTTCATTTTGCTAAATAAATACTAACCGGTTCGTGTCCCTTCAGGAATTAGAACGTCGTAATTTTCTGGTAGTTTAGTTTTATTGTTGCAAAACGGCTTATCGCAATAAGTGCTCTCATCGTCACATGCTGCTCCATTTTTTCTAATATCTTGTGCCACTTCATCTTCAGGTGATCTGCAATTTCGAATCTGATTTATTACTTCTCCTTTGTATTCTGGTCTGGATTCATAACAAAACATGTCTTCGCCACAATCCTCTCCTATTCCGTCATTTTGGTAATAGCAAGACCATTTAGAGTCCTGTCGGTAGCAAAACTGACTCCAACATTTAACTTCAAGAATTAAAAAAACCATAACGTAAGGACCATTTTGTAAAATAATATCTTATCTTTGACTATAAATGATAGACTTAAGCCCTATGCTAAAATTGAGGCACAATGTTACAAGCACTACTGTGCCAATTAGTTTTGACATCCCAAACTCTCGATTAAGACGGGTTAAATTAAGTTGCAGAGTTTGGTTGAATACGAACTACATAGGAAATAAATGTTCGATTACAGCAAAATTGTTTCATTGACAACTACGGTGTAATTATACATGTTTATGCTTTCCAAGTAGATTATTTAGTTATGCTGCATGTCATTAATACGCAGGGGCTAAACTACGAGGGAAGCAGAGGGAAGTTGCCCGAAGGGGCCGGGCCCGGCGCTTCGCCTGAGTTTAAAAAAAATGTGATCGTCTGGAAAACTACCATTGTTAAATTGTGTCAAATGTTTGAAAGTAATATTTAATATTAACAAATTTACGATTTGTACCTATTTTTAATCATTTCATGTTAATTTTTAGTACTAAAATTTAATTAACCATGAAACTTATCAGTAAGTCATAATATTTCCGAATAAATAATATTACGTCTGTACGAAGTATAGTAGGATAATGTCTTACTGATTCAAGTATTTGGAAACCAATATCAATTATCCTGACCATAAATTAAATGTAAGAATTCTGCAAGGTTTGTTACGGACCAATAATAATATTTGCAAACAAATTTAGTCTATGCTTCTTTTGATCATACAACAAATATAGCGTTGAATTCGGATTACAAGTACTTATGACCGGATTAAAGATTTGATCTTATAGCTTGAAAACCACTTTTAACTACAAATTAATTACCATAAATCCTTGTGTTATATTTAAAAAAATATTAACCAATCGATATATATGTAATAATTCAATGAAATGCATGTATTGTTTAGAATACCAATCAAATCCTGACACAACTTTCGTCTTGTCTTGCCTATTTTTTACATTTGAACCTTGAGCGCAGACATATTTGAAAATATTATCGGATATATTCGATACTGATACTTGAAGAAAACTGATATGATATCTTGAGGAGCAAATTTGAGCTTTACAATTTTAAATTGGTTCTGGGTAACAATAATTAACTTAAATCAAACAAATCAGGCTTAAGAAAGTAAGTTTGATATAAGGAACGTGAACCTAAGTACTACAGGACACATATTTGACATTTGATTTCCACAGATCTACATTCGAAATTCCAAAACCCGTATGTTAGGTTTCAATAAATTGAATGCGATAACAAAATATCGTTCATTCAATTTCTGCACAAAGTTTATGCAATTTCTGTGGATATTTGCCTCCTGACTGATTTCTTTGGTTCGATTTATTTAGAAAATTCGTATTCAATTTTTAAGGAATTTTCATTCGAATGCTAACGAATTGGTATTCGATTATTAAGGAATTCGCACTCGAATGCTTCGAAATTTGTATCTTTATGCTAAGGATTTGTATTCGATTTCTAAGGGACTCGAATTAATATTCTAGGAAACTCGCATTAGAGTTCTAAGGAACTCGTATTCGAGTCCTAGTTACGACAGCTTAAGCACGTTTAAAACTAAGTTTTAGATTTTTGGATTAATATGGTTTCATGTTTAAACATTTTATCTTTGATTCAAAAAAAACATTTTGGTACGCATGATTAAGTAGTATTTGGTATGGTTGCATACGTTACATATTTATAGCAATTACTTCGTTCAGTTATATTTAACATCGTTAAAGTTGCATATAAAATAGTGTTTTGTTGTTTGGTTTTAAGTCTTAACCATCAAATATTTAATTAAAAACTCAGGAAAAGGTTTTTATAATTTCTATCTATCTTATTATGGGAACGAGTGTAAATTACGTAATCAAAAAAACCTCCACTTTCACCCACCCAAGGACCCTTTAAACATTTACTAAATAGGGCCTTAAAATTACTGACCGAGGACCCCAACCACACCGTACTAATTACGTAGTTTACGCACGTTCACTATACAGCTCCGTTCTTGGGTAGATGATTTTATCTATTTGATAGCAGATATTATATATTAGATGCATTTGCACTGGTAGATTTGTGATTAGATATTATGTGCTTAAAAATTGCTTCCCGGGCCGGGCCCATCGTAGTTTAGCCACTGTTAATACGTTGAACAATTGTCAAATAAATTATATACTTTCAGAGTTACACGACGATTAAAATCCATATGTTTGATGTGTCTTGATAGTTTGTTGTTATTTATTTGATGTTTCATACATTGGCTATATGAAAAATACTAATATCAAATGTCAGAGTAAAAATGACACTCGTATAATGTCGAATGAAAGCTGGATTGAGGTAATCCCTTCTCAGACTCATCAAGATATTGTCGTCTACAAAAAGATAACATTAATCTGGGTAAAAAGATGGTAGTGTCACATTGATCAGGTTACCCGTAATAAATGATTAAATTCTAACGGTCAAAATATTGAGCTTTATATAAATAAAACTAGCTTGTGATGTTTGGCATGTTTATGTTGTTCATAAATAATAAACCTACAAAACTAAATATTCACAGCATTTGTACACCATATATTTTTATTAAGGAATCAAAAATTTCTGAGACAGATTTTACATACATACATGCTTACATACAGACCTTATCAAATTTTACATCTGACATCCATACCAATGACTAACTTTTTATCAAGACTCAAAACGTAATTTGTATTCGAATTTTGGATAGTCGCATTTCGTTTCAATTTTCTGTTTCCGATGTACCATGGTGTACATCATAATTTCAAGATTATTTATATACAATAATATCAGATAGAGTTCTTTAATGTTCCCAAACTAACGCAAGTTGTTTAAAGTTATAAGCTTGAAATTCCCTAGTATTCCATTAATACAAAACAAAAAGTTTATCTGGTCTGATCCTGATCTTCATCCTTCCAATATCTTACATTTTCGGGCAACTTCCAATTTTTGTTGCACAAGTCCTTGTCGCAAAGGCAAGCATGTATTTTACCGAATTCTCCCTTGTAAGTAAAGCAAGTTTCCTTGCCATTTTTTAAACTTTCCATCTCGTCTTTGTCAGCATAACCCTCTGTTCGGCGGTATACTATCACTGTTCCATTTTCTGTTATAACCCGCTCTTCCTTACAAACACGGTTTTCATATTCACCCACACCTCCTTCATTGTAGTCATCGCATTCCCAACCTTTGTCATCTTTGTTACATTGTTGGACGTAGCATTTTACTAGAAAATTAAAACAAAAAACCGCTAATATGGTAACTCAATAAGAGACTTAAGCTTACATTTTCTTCAGTTGTTTACTTACTGCCATCACAACTTTGCCACGATAGCAGGGATACAAGTATTATTGAAAACACTATCCACTTCATTTTCTTGGTTGAGGTCGAAAAGTATTTGTCTTAAATATGACTGAAAATCTTACTGCGTAGTTTTGAGTGAGCTTGTAGTCAAGAACCAATTTTTGCAAAAGCTTCTACAAGTTTTAGGGAGCGATAAAGCTTGATATTGAGATTAAATCTATAAAAAAATTGAGATAGCTTTATCTGGTTTAATAGGTTTTAATCGCTATGTGGTAAGTCAAGTTAATTGCAATGTATGGTAATTAATATTTCTGCATATTATTGTAGACACATTAATGTTGACGTGTTGATAAACATTAATATTTGATACGTTTTAGTTCAAAATTGCGTCACATATATCATTATTTTTTCCTGAAAACGCATGTCATATTTCAAACACTTTTAAAAAAAATTGTAGAATCTTGTAGAGTTCGACAGGAAGTGAGTTAATCGTTTGCATAAGGTTTAACAGAGCCTTGAGTTAGTTTCACTTAAATGATGCCAAATTGTTCTTTAAATAGAATATACACAATTTTCTATAAGAAGAGGTAAAAGTTGTTGTCTTTTCAAAATCGAGCCTAAAATTTGTGCTCAAGAACTATCAAAGGACTTTATCAAATCAAAATGGTAATATGGTTCCATAGATAAATCAAAATTGTGTTAAATTTTCGAAGCATGCCGTCTATTTGTAATTATGTTTTTTTTAATGAAATCGGTAAAAGGGTAGTGCGTTTCTTGGCTACGGCACTTGTTTAGTTGGCTGCGGCACTTATTTAGTTGGCTACGCCATTGAATATTTGTTGTCGTTTCATATCATTGGTTGTATAGTCAATGGCGTTTTGTTAGCATAAAAGATATGTACAAACAAACAATATAGGAAGGAAGAAAAACAAGCTTTGTCAACATTTGTGTACCCTTTATTTTTCAAATAATAATAATAACAAGGGAACACAATAATATTTCTTGGTTTTTTGAACAATAACTTAAAAATGTGTCATAGTGGAAAATATATGTGTGCTCTAAAAAAACAAAAGGAAAAGAAATAAAGTATACATGTAAAAAATAAGTTTCTTTACTTATGTTTTGGATATCACACTGTTATTTTCACAATTGTTTGGCTATTATGTACGCCACAACAAAAACACATGGTTAAAATATAAAGATTATTTCGAGCAAATAAATTTCGCTGTTTTAAATAAAAAAATATAATAGGATCTAACTCTAAAGAAAGTTTTTTATTCGAACTGCACTGAACTGCATTCAGGACATTTCAAAGCAAAGTTGAAAAGTTTGCAATAAAAAATATTGTAAATCCAATAATAAGCTAAAGCATTTTATTTTACATTCATAATATTTTACCGTAATAAATCGTCCATTTTTATAGGTTATGACTTCATTCCCATTGTACTACAATGTGGACTTCTATGATTGTGATAATGCCCATTGTTTTACGAACCGGCTGTGTATTCACCATTCTAACTAAGCATCAATTTCTCTGTTACAATTTCAAGCTAATTTAATGCACTGACGTCCTAGTTTTAGTTAAGTTTCAAAAATATACAACAAATCATATTTGAATTTCAAACAATGGTGCGCATTCGTGTAATCTTATTTTATATTCGTATAATTGCAGCTTTTGTAACAATCATTTATTTATCTCTAAGAAGGAATTCTAACAATTCCGTTGTGCAAACAACAGTTAATGAAAGCATACATAATATAATGAAATATACTGTTTCAAAACATATAGTGCTGGTAATAGTGGTATGCCCACCACCAAATAGTTACGGACCAAGAGACGAAGCAACTGTTCTACTCAAATCAATAATAATCTCAGCAAAATTATACAAAATTCCAATAATCACAATTTATTTATTCGTTGAAAATATCTCACGTGAGAGAGGTTACTTCATGAAAAAGCTTCGCGTAAGTTTAGTATCAGTCTAAGTTCTTGTGACAATAAATGTTACCTTTGATTTTGTAAATGTTATTTTGTTTAGGAATTCGGCTACCCGTTTTCGGATTTTCTACTAAATATTCGCTTTCGATCCGCTGTCAATGCAGTGCCACAAAGATATCGAAAGGATTTTATTACTGAACCTGATAATGCAGAGTTGTTTCGATGTACAAACGTACGTTTCTTTGTTCAGGTCCGTTGAAGTGTAATGGTTTATTTTGAATATTAAAATCTCCTATCCAAAAATGTAATTTTGTGGGCAATTGGTAAATTTAGAGTGCTTTGCCTTGGGAGGATGCCGTACTGTATCTTGATACAGATATTGTAGTACATGGAAATTTAGCTGATTTATGGGATACATGGAGTCTTATGGATAAAGAACAGCTAGTAGGGGTAGGTTCAGAATATGAAGACGGGCATAAATTGGCTAAATTTCATAAAAGTAAGAAGTTAGAATTTATAGAAACGCAAGAATTCAATTTTGCTGTCTGCTAATTTTAATAGTAAGAATACTTTAAAATTAATTTCAGATAGCATTTTTCCTCCACCAAGATATTTAAACGTTGGTGTCCTCCTCATGAACTTAACCAGAATGAGAGACTTTGATTGGGAACTCAAGTTGTTAAGAATTTGGAGCGACTACAGATATACAATTAGAGGTTTAAATGACCAACACGTGATTAACATGTTGCTGCGTTATAACAGCTATTTATTATACCGTTTACCCTGTCACTACAACTATATGCATCCACACTGTTTGTTAAACGCGCCATGTAAAACTGCGCAAAATAGTAGTAATCAAATCATTCATGGAGCGGGTGGATGGTTCAACATGACAAATGCTTTCGGAAATTTTTACTATGTGTATAAGCGATTGAATATATCGAATTTACCTTTAAACTCGAGTAAAGAGTTTAGAGCTGTTGTACAAAAATCTTTTAATAACATCAAACATGAGAAATCTATTTGTCACGACATTCTTAGTCAAATAATAAAGTGATAAAAGTATCCGTAACTTTCATGTATACATATACCTATAAACGTAAGCGTTGTTTAACCGGCTGATTTTACAAATGAAATTAATCACTCTCTCGAAAAAGTAGACTCCTAAGGGAATTCAAAAGGTTATCAATATTTTTATTATTACTCTCACGGTAGAAATTGATCGAAAATCAGTTGGTCGTGTAGGACAATAAACTAATCATATTCAGTTTATGTCGTAAATATAATCAAGTATTTACTGTTAATGATTTCATTCATATTGTACTACAATAGGGCTTTGTATAATTACCAAAATCCTTAATATTTAGTCAAATTTATGCTCTGCAACGCGTATTCGTGTTTTACTGCTTACTAAATTACATCGCAAGTTAACTTTTAAAATACAATTATTATATCTTAAAAGAAATTCAGCTGTTCAGGCAAACTTTAAAACTTTCAGATAACTTCTCAGATTGGAATATTTATGTGTTTGACTTCAAAAGTATAATGCGTGGAAATCTAGGTGTCCATTTTATCCGTATAATTGCAGCATTGGCAATAATTATTTACATTATTCTTAAAAGACAAACATCCAATTTTGCGATGAGAACGCTTCAGTCAAGCACTCAAAAATCCATGAAACTTATTGTTTCAAAAAAGATAGTGATGGTAGTGGTAGTATGCCCACCACCTAATAGTGACGGACCAAGAGACGAAGCAACTGTGTTGCTCAAATCAATTATAATCTCAGCAAAATTAAATAATATTTCAACAATAGAAATTTTCTTGTTCGTTGAAAACGTGTCACGTGAAAAAATATACTTTAGGGACAAGATTAAAGTAAAGTACAATATATATCAGTCAACCTACCAATTAATTTTGTCGCAGCACATAGGAATTGAATGTGTAAATTTATTTTTGCACAGGAATTTGGCTACCCGTTTTCGGAGTTTGTACTAATTATACGTTTTAGATCTGCTGTCGACGCAGTGCCATATAATTACCGCAATCAGTTTATCAAGAACACAAAGTTGCTGCGATGTACCAACGTTCGCTTGTTCATTTCTGTGAGTTTGTTTTCTCTGTTTGAACCGCTTGGTTTTTTGAAACGATTTTACACATTGTCTTGACACTTCAAAAGTTATACATTTTTTTAAATTTAGAGTGCCTTGCCTCTGGTTGACGCCGTAATATATTTTGATACAGACACTGTGGTACATGGAAATTTGGTTGAATTGTGGAATACATGGGCTGTTATGGATCGTAAACAGCTTATTGGAGTAGCCTCAGATTACGAAGAAGGAAGTTATTTGGCCAAACGGTACAAAGGTTAGATGTTTTCTATTCTATGTAGTTCAAAATAGTTTTTTAAACGTTTTAGGTTTATTCTCAGTCTGTCAATATTGGTAGTAATAAATTGAATTTGAATTATTTCAGGTAGCATTCACCCACCGCCCATATATTTAAACGCGGGCGTCCTCCTTATGAACTTAACAAGAATGCGAAACTATGATTGGGAACGCAAGATATTGAAAACTTGGAACGAGTACAACAGCACAGTTCGCAATTTAAATGACCAAGTTGTGATTAATATAATGCTATACTTTAATCAGGATTTATTGTACCGTTTGCCTTGTCAATACAACTTCATGGTACAACACTGCGAGTTCAAATCACCATGTAAAACTGCAAAGCAGAGTAGTGTTCAAATCATTCATGGAGCGGGAAACCATTTTGTCACGACAAATCCTCTCAGACATTTATATCTAGTGTATCGACGATTAAAAATATCAAATTTACATTTAAAATCCAATGCAAAATTCAGAGCTCTTGTAGAGAAATCATTTAATAACTTTCCTTATATGAAAACTATGTGTCATGGTATTCTTAGGGAAATAATAAAGTGATCACATTTTTGAGCTTGTTCATAAGTCTAGCCCAAATAAATCTAAATATTTTACGTTAATAAAGGAAAACTCCGAGCACATATTTAAGGTATCCTCTGTCAAGCCAAAGTTGTCCACATGAAATAATAGAATTCCACGTTTTTCTAACGTAGCAAATAAATTTACTATTAGTTGAGCCTTGTCGTTGGACACCGACCAATCCCAAACATGGAACTCGACTAGCAGCTGGGCAAATGGAAGTTCTTCTGGAAAAGCCTTTAATATATTTTCAAGTGCTGGATATTCCCAACCTTCAATATCAAGTTTTAAAATATGTAAAAGTCTATCCTCGTGCCCGTTCATTTTTATAAACGTTGCCAAAGTTCTCTTATCACCACTGTCACTACCACTTAGTCCGAGTTTTTTGAAGTGTACTCTGTTGTTTGAAGATTTGAGTGGTTTTCCAATAGAATTTACTGTAGGATCATAAGCATATACAACACAGTGTGTGGTTGCCAGAACTTCGGCTTCCCAGGATGAGTCAGACTCAACTCCAAATGAATAAATTATACAAGGCTCATGAAGATTTTTTCGATGAGTTTTGGATTCTCGTATTCGCTCCAATTTCGAAAGTCCACAAACCCATTTTCCCCCACCCCCAGAATTGCCAATCCTTTCCTGTAACGCATCTGGACAATGTATGCTTGGTTTTAGGGATGTCCAAAAGTGTTTTCCAGATTTGTTTAGACTTGCAGAAAAATCTGAGCGATTAAAACGTCTGCGACTTTTCGTTTCGTTATTTATTGAACTTTGTTGAACTCGCTTCCAATACAAGTTCACGAGTAATATTATGCACAGAACTAATAAAAATGCTGTTTCTCGAATATTATTATATCTTCTGCTGAAGATTAAAGAAACCATTTTTTGGTTTGTTGATTTGTTTAACGGGATGATTGAATAACTAAATACAGTTTAAAAATGATATTAAGTATAACTCTGCAAATTAACATTGAAAACTAATTCACAATGTTACCCATATGAATCCAAGAGCTACTCACAAAGACTAATCGGTGTACTCTAGAATGCAAAAATTTAAAAAAAACTTCAGGAAGGCACAAAACAAAATGTTGAATATCAAAGTTAAAACTTCTATTCATTTTATTAGTTTAATAAATTAATTAAGTATCAACTTTTAGACGTTATGACCTGGTTTTATGTTTTTATACTTTTTCATACATAACAGTGGACATAGTTTTATTAATATTGTGTCAAAAAACAATACACTGTGGTAGTCATTGAACCCTTAATTCAAATTAAGAAATTTTATACTTATGTATAATCGGAATGAATGGCTGAGAATCGAATAGTATACAAAAGTGTATGCCAAAAATGCTTGAAACCATTTGAATTAATAAGCAAAAATATGCATTTCGATTCGTTTTCAAAAACGCTGTAGGTTCATAAAATCATTTAACATGTTAAAAAGTAATCGTTTTAAGTGTTCATATTTTAAGTTTAAGCAAATCAAATTTAGCACGCAATAAAAGGGAGCGCTGACATTTGAAATAAGTTTTGATAAGTTAACTATACACTTAAGTAAACATCCATCAAACATTAAACAAATGCTATCAAAAAGTGTCATCAGAAATCAATTTTAATACACTAGTTTTATTATTACCAAATATTAGCATTTGTTTTAACACGTCAAGTATAAAATTAAAAAAATTTAGCCACGATGGAAATGACGTTCACATGATAAAGTACCTGTTGAAAAGCACTCATTTAATGACAAAATATAAAAGATCTCTGAAACTATTGCTGAATAACGACTCTCTCTCGTTATGAAACAAACGCAGGTTGGATATCATAAGTAAAAAGTAACACTAGTTGTTTGATTTCAAAGAGTTTAAGAATAATCTGAATATTTGGACACGCCGAGCCCAGCATGCAATTACATAACAAATAATTTTACTAAATCTTGTAGTTACGAATATTTCCTCAACTAAATTTATTAGTACCGTTTAATCAAAATCATGGAATCTGTTGATAAATACCCACAGTTTCTAAGGGTTTCTGGACTGTTTTTCAGCTTTTGCAAATTATTCTTTCCCATTTCTGAAATATAGATAAAAATACATCATAAGATTACTTATAAAGTTTCATCTATATCAATTAGGCATTTATTGTTAAACTTCAAAGTGTTATATTATAATAGTTGTTAATACCTCAGCTGGAAGTAAAGACAAAAGTCTTAAACTGTCCATTTCATTAAGACTCATATTATTCTGGGAGAAATAATCCTTTATACCAACTAAAATTTGCACAAATAATTTAATGTTCAAGGTTTTTAGTCCATGTACACAACGAATTTTTTCCACATTTTAATTTTGGTTAAATATAATATATTTTTCCTATACCTTTTATGTATTGAAGATATTCAATGCAACCAAGTCTAGCTTTTAGTTGTGCTCTAAACATTTCACTCTGCTGCTGTGAACACAACTGAATATTATCCAAGTTTACCTTCTTTTTGGAATTACTTGACTTTAAGTTAGCTGCTTGAAATTTCGGGGTAATATTGACAGTAACGATGTTTTGCACAGTGCATATGCTCGAACTGTATGATTGGCTCATTCTGACTTTGAGAATTAAACCAATGATGCATACCAAAGTCATCTGTGTACTTTACATGTGTGTGTAAAGTAAAAACAATGTTGCTAGTACTTAGCACTGCGCAGAATTAAAATGAAGCAGGAAATATCTTTTTAAGTTAGTATTTTTCAATGAAATTTGATGGAATATGTACAAAAAGTACTTATCATCAGTAATATAACTAACTAACATGTTACATTCTTCTTAACATAAATATCTTTGCATATAATAAATAAAGGTATAACGTTTCATGACATTTCCATACGTTTAGTGTATAATACTATAATCAATGCAAGTGCTGACGATGACAACTTTCAAAGTCAAGGTATTACTTTGCTTACTTAAGCAACTCAGTAACTAGATTTTTTTTAAATGCGAAAGTCTAAAATTGTAATCAATGTGCTTTTAAAAGGCCTTTTGTGGTATCTGATAATTCAGCAATTTACATTTTGCTTTAAATCATCTTCTAAAATAAATAAAAAATCCCAAGAAAACCAACCAGCGAAAATTAATTTTACTATGTTTGTTACTCATAAAAAAGTACATCCAAAATTATTGTCTTCTCTTAAAGGAATATGTATCAAGAATATTTGGCGGATTCGGCTTGCAGTAGGAATTCACAAACTGGGTTAATGGAATCAAATCTGGATTACTTTCCGATGACGCTTTTTTGCCATTCACGAGGCCCTTTCATGAACAAAAATAATACAACTGAGATCATACATTGTCCAAAATACGTATATTATAAAAAGGCAGATCCAACTTACAGTCGTTGCTTTATCACAAGGCAGTGAATCAACAGGCGCTTGGTAGACAGTGTCAAGCTCCAATTTAGTTGAGCTATATGCCAAATATGTATCCAGTACCGTTATATCCGCATCCCCAAGGAATTGGATTAGTAATGGAAGAGCTTGATCATAATTGCCTAGACATGTTTGTAGAACTGATACTTCCACTAATTAAATAAACAGATGATTTTAAATTTTCAATTTTGAACATGTTTTGATTTTTAAGTATATACAAAAAGTTGAAATCTCGTACTATGATTGCTAAAATACCATGTATCGAAACGGGATTTATCAGCATTCAATTTGGTAAGAAATGCGTCAAATTCTGGCCGTTCTTGTTTTTCTTTGTGGATTGATAAATCCTGATATATGGACTAAATATTTTATGAATAGGCTTTAGTCGACAGTTATCTTTTTTGAAGGAATACGTTTTAATGAATATATCTACTTACTTCAATTGATACAAATAAATCCATAATACTGGTCGCAACGTCTTTGTTCAAATAGTTTTCACTGTCGATTACATCCTTTAGCATTTGCAACCGACGGAAGTGGTAGCAGATGTAAAATAGTTTTCGTTCTTTGAGTGACAAATTGACGGTAGTGTTTCTTGCCAATTTTCCAATTTCAGCAAACGCGTTCAATGCTTCCTGGTAGTTTCCCTGGGTTTCTTTTAAAATGACAACTTCCATAAGCTCCCCTTTTCTGGCTGAAAGAAGATAAATGAACTGTAATGTAATTTAATATCGTTTACCATAAAACTCGATATGAATGTATAAGATTGATGTGGGGTTTACGATGTGGATTAGATCGGGTCATGGCAACATAAGTAGCCAGAACCATTGTGCAGCGGAGAATAAGCTTCATTTTAAAATTTGAGTAGATTTAACTTGAAATTCCTTAGACGACAAACGTAAAATTCCGAATTTATTCTACTTGTTTATTACAGATCCTCTTTTAAAACAGGTTTTGGTTACTTCGAGATAAACACCAAGTGATCTTATATTAAACTTAATATCTTGAGGATAACTTCCTAAGTATAATGGATCTCATTACCATTACTTTCAGTTCATGGTCACACATAATAAATGCTAATTGTAACCTAAGTTCCCGATTACTTTTGAACATTAAACAAAACCATTGTCTATTTATGATAATGAGGATAATCAAAAAAAGTAATAAATTGCTACTGAGACAGCACCGTACTCATAAATGCAATGTACGTAAACCACTTTTGCAAATGGTTTCACGCTTATCTAGTTAACACGTGTAATTGCTTCTCTTGCAAAAATTTATATAAAAAAGCATGTAGTATGTGGAAAATATAAAATACATCTGGTGTAAAACAATTATCGGCGAAAAATTAATTAATTTGAATGAAAAAGGTAGCCATTTATTAGTATCATAATTAGAATTACTTGACATTATTATGGTCCGTGATAATATCCATATTATATTATATTATGGTCATTTTACTCTTACCATATTCAGACACTTGGGTCATAGTTACAAAAAAAAGAATTGTAATAAAGTAACACCAGGTACTTTACTGTGGTTACGATAAAGCGAAATTTTTATACATAACATACTTCGTCGTTCCATATTATATATATGTAAGAGCTATGTTTTTAATAATAAGTTAATGGAACACTCCAGGTAACTAATTGGTCTAGCAACAGCAATGCAACATATTGTTCTGTAGTCTGAGTCCCTGACAAAAAATGTCTAGACGTTAAGTAGAAATCCTAGTACCGTTATACAAATGTTAATTTATTTAGTAATTGAGCTTTTGAATTGCGATTACGAAGATAACATTGAAAGTAATATACCATACAAACATCCACTAAACTTACGAATGAAATCCACAGAGTTAAGACTACATGTGCCAAACTCTCACAACAACGAAAGCGTTATGTGAAAAATGAATCGATTGATTATAATACTAATCTATATTGATATTCTCGTTGGGACAAAAATGTCCGCGTTTAGCTAAACCCACATGCTAAAATTATAGTAAAAACTTTTACGAATGCTAAACCCTCATGCTTAACCCATATTAACACTTTGGCCAATGCTAAACCCTCATGAAAAACCCATTTTAAATCTTTGACCAATGCTCAACCCATATTAAAACTTTGCCCAATGCTAAACCCTCATGCTAAACCAATATTAAAACTTTGACAAATGCAAAACCCATATTAAAACTTTGCCCAATGCAAAACCCATATTAAAACTTTGCCCAATGCTAAACCCTCATGCTAAACCAATATTAAAAATTTGACAAATGCTAAACCCATATTTCACCTTTGGCAAATGCAAAACCCGTATGCTAAACCCTTAGTAACACTGGCCAATGCTAAACCCTCATGCTAAACCCATATTAAAACTTTGACAAATGCTAAACCTTCATTAAAACATTGCCCAATGCTAAACCCTTATTAAAACTTTGGCAATGCTAAACCCGTATTAAAACTTGGCCCAATGCTAAACCCGTATTAAAACTTTGCCCAATGCTAAACCCGTATTAAAACTTTGCCCAATGCTAAACCCTTATTAACACTTTGGCCAATGCTAAACCCTCATGCAAAACCCATATTAAATCTTCGTTAAATGCACAACCCATAATAAAACTTTGACCAATGCTAAACCCATAATAAAACTTTGACCAATGCTAAACCCATATTAAAACTTTGACATATGCTAAACCCTCATGCTAAACCCTCATACAAATCCCATATTAACACTTTGGCCAATGCTAAACCATCATACTAATCCCGTATGAACACTTTGGCCAATGCTAAACCCTCATGCTAAACCCATATTAACAATTTGTCCAGTTGCAAACCCTCATGCTAAACCCATGTTAACACTTTGGCCAATGCTAAACCCTCATGCTAAACCCATATTAACACTTTGTCCACTTGCAAACCCTCATGCTAAACCCATATTAACACTTTGGCCAATGCTAATAAACCCACGTGCTAAACTCATATTAAAACCACCCACTTTGGCCGATGCTAAACCCTTATTATAACTTTGACAAATGCTAACCCCATATTAAAACTTTATAATACTTTATTAAACTAAATAATATCTTGCTAAGCAAGTTTCCGTTCTGTAATTGCCAAATGTGACTATTTAAAATGAATAAATACGGACATAATAATAATAATAATATTAAAACTTTGACCAATGCTAAATCCTCATGCAAAATTCAGATTGAAAACATTGACTAATAAATTTAGTTCGTCTTGGTTAAGCGTTGTTTTAATTTCCTTAAAGTATTGTTTAACTTTTTATGAACATAGCCCTAGTTTTTCACATAATAATATTGAATATAACTTGGCCGCAATAAAGAACTGTCCAAGGGAGGAACTTGCATCAACTCATTTAAATACAATG
>JAQFZH010002714.1:0-15705 GCA_034695485.1 Entomobrya nivalis | reverse complement strand
AAGCTAAGACACAAAGACTGGCAAAAATTGATCTGAACATCAAGCTTCTATTTTTCCATGTGGATTTTTATATAGCTTATTTATGTATTATAAAAAATTCAACGAGAGAGTATCGATTACACTCATATAACAAAGCGACAAATAGTGAGCTCTATTTGCTGCTTGGCTGTCTAAAAAAACTGAAAACTTGTTAAAATGTATTAACTTATGGAATGTAATGTAATGAAGAAAAAACATTTAATGCGAATGTATTTTTAAATGTGAAAGCTTACGAGTTATTATTTAGTTATATTTTATGGAGTTTCAAATTTATATGAAATGTAACTTAAATAGTTTGATGCAAACACACTCAAGCAGTCACTGCAGTCAAAAAAGTCAATTTAAGCTGAAAAGTCGATAAACGGAAGTATTTTATTAAATGTTTAAATTAAATTTGATTTAAATATAGTTGGTATTTTTTAGACAAGCTATTTATGTTCGGTTAGCCAAAATGTGTGTTGAAACCAGCTACTTATGCAAGCACTATATATTTTTTCCAAATTAAAGGTTATGCGCAAATTGTAGTTGGGATCTTAACAAAAATTAAACTAGTTTTAATTTGTTTTTTTAATAACTGTCATACGTAAGCCGTTATCAAACAAAAATAGGGAAAATCAATATATTTTTCACTTATTTTGGCTTGTCATATTTCATTGCAAATCTTTGCTTAATTCAGTGCATTAAAAAATTTATAATGTGTTATTTTAGTGTATTGCATTAAATAGAGAGAAATTACTGCCGAAACTCCAAAATAATAAAGTTTCCCACGAGTAAAATATTTTAAAGTCATCCCAATAATAAGACAAGTTGAAGCATTTATAGAATTTGTTATTCCGTAAACATCAATCAATTAAATTGGTTAAAAAATATTAGTTTTTATGTTCTTTGCTAAATTTAACTCTAATTACAATTTATAATTTTGTAAAGATTTACAATAACGTAATGCAACATTTTAATTATAATTTATAATATTAACATAATTTTTCGATGTTTTTTTCAGAACACTAATTATACGTATAATGTTCAACTTTACAACGTTACGGGTCCAAGTAACATTATTGTAACAGTATTTTTAATAATATCCTCACAAATAAGTAAACCAAGTTTTGCACGTCCAACACCATATGGTCCAAAATTAAATCCAATCGGTTGACAAGATAATATTATTTTGCTATCCACTTTTCTGATATTATTTTTTACCCAGAACATCCTAAATGTTTTGGAATGTTCGTAGGGAATGTTTACAAGAAACATTATTACAAGTGCAATTAAAAATGCAAGAAGGGTCAATGCCGGCATCATCATATAAGCTACTATATGCATTTCCCCGTACATTCGAAACATCATGGTAGCACAACACGAGCCTACTAAAATACCAAGAAAAATTAAAAAGGTTGCAATTGAGCTAAACGCAATATTTGCTAATCTGAACAGAACTTGGGTGTTTCGATATCGCTCAAAGCACTTTTTAAATTGTAGTCTAGAATTAAAAGTTGTGTTGAATTCCATAGTTTTGTACAAAGTTGATGTATATAATATCATGTTTTCCAAAAAAGCAATAAATACTAATATAACAGATAAAACATTTAAACTTCCATAAATGGCTACAGGTGTATAAAAACACGAGGCACATATTTTGACAAAAAGGCTTCTACCAAAAATTAGTTGAAAAGGTAAAAATGGAAACGCAAATGGAGTACCTGCAATTGCTGGTGAAAATATTACAAAACACGATGAAAATCCGTAAATGAACAATTCGAAAAGCGAATATTTACCTAAAAGGGGTATTTTGAGGCTTATATTAAATCTGATAACTGTATCAATAGGAGAGGATAGACGTCGAGACTGATTTATTATAAAAATTATTAGTCTATAGTGGAAATTTGTTTGCAGGTTTGAAAAACTAGATATCAATATTAATCCTAGACCAATTCCGTACGCAATGAATTCTTCTACTTGGTGAATTGTATAAGTTCTCCAATGTCGCATGAGCCATGAGGAGCGTAGGAACATGAATGGTACAAAAAAGCACATCATTGAAAATTGGCTAAAGCGTCGGTAAAGCTGATATTTAATTTTGGGGTTTAATGGGCTGAAAACGACGAGATGCGTATTGTAATCCAAATGATATGGTGTTGCGATAAGTTTTTGAAGATATGAATGAACTCGAAAGACACCAGATGTTAGCGACATTTTCAGATTTTTTTGAATTATGATTTAACGAATGACACGTCGTTATAATTTTGTGTTAATATTCTATATTTATTGGACTTGACTGAATTAAGATTTTTTTAAATTACTCAATCGTTAAACTACCAACGTTTGCTGGAAAGACAAACTATGTGAGAACGAGTAGTTTCTTCCAACTGCAATTTTTTTAAAGCACAGAAGCTTTCTTCTCCATCGATTGATTAAAGCACGCGAATAAATATATTGGTTTTTAAATTACTTAGATTAAAGATAGATACATAAAATCAATACATGCGCCCAAAAGAATTTAATATATTTGTACACTGTTTTTAGACAGTTTGAGCATTCACATAAACCTAAAATACGATTTAATAATGTAGGTCTGTATGATTTGTTGGACCATCAAATTTAAGTATCATCATCACTGTAATTTTCATAATGCTTAATTATATATTTTGCTAACGAAAAAACGCTTAAGATTTATCTAGTCTGTCATAGTTCGGATTCATTACATATTACATGATATGTTAAATTGTATGTGCATGAAATGATACACGTCTTCATGATCGATCCGTAATATTAATAAGGATGAGTGAACGGTTATAACATAGAGGTGCAAGCTTTAAATATCAGTCGACAATATGCCGGAGTAGATTAGGGTAATTTAATTTACATACGTATGTAATAAAAAAATCCTAAGGTATTTCTATGTTAGATATTGGTAGAAGTTTGAGTTGAACAATGGTTTTCAAAATTTTAAGAATGTGTGGTTTGTTCATTTTTAAATTGTTTCGAGCACCAAATTTTAAACTAATTGGAATAACTGATACAGTTTTTGGCGTACACATGTAACAACTAATGCGAACTACGCCCTATAATAATTTTTAAATTATAAAAAAAAAGTTCGAAAACTTGTTTTAAGTATACAAGTTCGTTTGTGAGCCTCTAAAACTAAGGCAACAAATCCCATTGCAACAATATCCAACAAAAAATTAGTTAATTTTTAAATATTTGGTTTCATATTCAAAAGTGCCTGAATGTGTCCAATTGTAAAATGTAGGGTTTCAATTTTTTGACTTTTTTCTATTATTTTTACATTTTTCAAAATTACGAATCGGTCGAGTATATTTATTTGATTTCATCATCTTGATGAAGCAAATCCATCTCATATTCCAACAGATTTAAAGGGCTCTGACTTTAATAAGTGTACAATTATTACCAAATCGAAAGAAAGATACTATCAATCAAAACAAGCATTTAGAAGCTATGAACTATTCTAAAGGAAATACAACAGACACTTTCGAAAAAACGCTTTTGTTGAAAATCAAATTCACGTTTGTTGCTTCACCCGAAAGTTATACATGTTTCTTAAATATGATAAAGTGGACAAAATGTATTAATGGTGTCCTTTTAAATGAGCTCTTTAATGTACAGCACAGTCCTCATTTCGAACCGTGAATTTTTCATATTGTCGATCCGAAATTATTTTAATGTTGCTGTTACAGCTTAAACTTTTACTCAATGTGTTGTATAAACATAGGCATATAATTTTGCTTTCACATAACTATAAACGTTATAAGACCAACAAAGCAATTTCAATAAAATTGTCTTTATAACTTTTACAATTAGACAAACCGTTTCAATTAAGTAAACAACAAAAGCAAAAACCCAACCAGTTAATAAAAGTAGAAAAATGACCAATATGCTTCCTTTCATTGTAGGAGCTTCATGTTGCTTAGATTGATAAATTGGAATATTGCCAGAACTTGAAATAAATTCAGTCCACCATTCGAGTATGGCAGACTGTTGTACGCCACGTAACCTCAAAATTATGTAAGGGGGTACAAAACCTGCCAAAACTGCATAAACATAAAAATCTGAGTACGAGTCTTTGCTTATACTAACGGGAAGTTTACTATTTTTATTTAGGATATGTCTGGCATATGATTTGCATTTGTAATGTGGAAGGATTATTGCAGTTTGGTTGCATTTCAAGAGTTCGTTTCTGAATACGTCTTGTTCTAATTCAAAGAACCATTTTTCAGTTACATCATCAAATTTATCCCTGAACAAATAATTCTCTTGATAACGAACTTCTATTCCTCTGTAATTTATCTGAAACAAGGGACCAAGACCTTGTACAAAGTGACCGATAAGGGATGCTATTTTAGGATGCAATGAACTTCCTTTGGCCAATCGAATTTGTAAATTTGAAAGATTTTGCTCCCTAGTAGCATATTCCCAATCTGATTTAATTGTAAACGAACCGTTTCTCATGACCTTTGATAAAAACCACGTTTCTTTTATCTCTGAGTAAACCCTTATTCGTTTTACTTTTACTGAATGATTACCAAATCCATATCGCAAATATTTTAGTGGATGCTGATATTCCGAATTATTTTCTTCATTGTAAAAAATCCACGTCATTGAACGGAAAAGGGATATAGTTCTTGAATAAACAGAAAAGTTTGCTTCTTGCAACTGATGCAAATACTCGTATAATAGTGGTTGCCGAGGTAAAATCATATTTAAAACGTTTGTATTTTTGTATCCATTACTAAGCACGGTTCCAAGCAGCAAAAAACTCCCAATAGTCCAACGTATCCTTGGAATTTGAGTTACAGATGCTAAAAACGGGTCACCCTGTTCCAGCAGGACTTTAATAATTGATAGGAGATGACGTGTATGTGTAACTGGTGGCCACAGCAGCCCAAATGCATAAGACAATGCTAACACTGTTCCCAAAATGACGACCCAGCAAGTCAAATCATAAGCATTGAGAAGTTCTTCAAACGCAAATTGGGATATGCCTCTTTCCCCGCATGCGACAAATTTAAGATTTCCAATTTTCAGCTTTACCGAAAGTCCGGTCTGAAATGGTGCAAGTGTGAGTCCAACAGCATTCCATGCTATATTATAAAGACGAGGTTCCCATTTTGTTATCTTGACAAATTTTCCATTCTCACATTTTGTGTCATCAGGAATCATTTTTTCATACGAATAATTTCCCATTATACCCTGAAGCACATGTGCGATGGCATGAAATGTGCGCTCCAAGTCGTCATCTGGAAATGGTTTGATGGCAAGGTTCCTTGGTTTGCGATAAAAGTTTTCACACATCGTCATGTGACGGTATACTCCAGATGCCGTTTTACTGTTCATAAATATATTCTGTGGGTTACCCCAATATATCGATGTTTCTGGAATACCGTATGCTACATCTGTTATTTGGGACAAAGTGAGATGACTCCAAGCAACTGGATCGTACAAATGTTCGATGAGATTAGATCTCTGAAGTCTTATAATATTAACTGCAGATACATTTGCAATGACGTTATCAAGTATTTCATTACGAACTCTTAACTGGGCTGTGATAGTCATCGAAACAAATACATGTTGGCTCAAATAATGATTCGGGTTCTGAAGGTCAAACTGAGGTGCATTATCATATCTCCAATTTTTTACGAACTTTTGAGTAACATTTTCCCATTGATAATCATAATTTAACAGCACGGTTATTGGATTTACGTTCTTCATAAAAAGATTTTCCCCACGATTTGAAAAAAATTCTGGGACAGAGGGTTTCCATGGAGCATTTTCAAAAAGTCTTAAGTGTACCTCGCAATTCCATGGCTTTGATTTTGATACAAAGTTATTGAAATCAATTTCAACACAACTAAAATCTATAAAAAATGTTAATGAGCGGTTGCAAACATTCCAATTTGTGGTTTTAGTGACATTTTTGTGCCAAGGTTTTAGTTCTCGAGCAAACCAGACATTTCGAGTGTAGGATCTTCCCTTTGTTCCATATAACTGTTGCAGAATTCCCAAAAGTGGGTTTCGAAGTATTATTGGGTACTCGAAGAGTACAAACTCAGTGTGTTCGAAATTAATGGCGTCTAGTAAGCAGTTTTGTGTTGTAAATGGTTTGAGAATAGTGTTTAGGTTTTGAACTGCTGGGAATTTGACTAAACGTACGCTCAATGCGTCGTTAAATCTTTGTAATTCCACGTGTCGTATATCCTTCTTGGCTTTAAGTTTTGCAGCCGAAAGAAATAGGATGAAAAATATTGTAAGCTTTTTCATGATACCAAAATTATTTATTTTTTCTGGTGTACCAAACTTTAACTGTAATGAAAAGGTGCAGGGTACAGAAATATAAATATTCAAGCGACGGCTTTCCTGTGGGTTTTACATATACTCTGGCAAAATTTATATCACTGGCAAATAAACTTCAATTTTGTATAAAAGTAAATGCGATTTAAAAAGCGGACGCTCAATCTTAAACTGAAATCGATTTTGAGCTAGTTACAAAAGCACGCAATTATATCCATGTGTGTGATTGGCTAAGGATGGAGCTAAATAATTGGAGCTTTTTCTAGCGTGTTATCGTATTTCTCAAGAAATAGGACCATATATTAGTTTAACGTTATGCTTTGCAAATTGATTATAGGGTAAATCAATTCTTTCGACTACTTATATATTGCATGCATATGGCATGACGGCACGTTAAACTGCTCGACAAAAATAATTTGAAATATGTAAATATTATTATTAGTTGATTTTCAACGATGTTAGAGGACATGGTTTGATAATAGCTTAGTATTTATTATGTCAACGTTTCAACTGCATCTGTCTGTCATCATCAGGACATAAAGTGGCATAGTTCACAAATCATGCATAACGTAAATTTATAATAATCTAAAATAACAATTACAACTTTTGTTTGAAAGAAAGAATAAAATATATCAAAATGCTATCCTTGGAGATTTTTCCAGGTTTCATATTTGAATTTGAAAAACTTTACTAGTCCTGAGGACCAAATAGCTGGAATCCGTTTTCCATAAGATGCATTCATATTTTCACTTATCGCTCGTATGTACAGTCCCTCTTTTAGCTTCCTTTTCCACTCTCTAGGTTCATATTCAATCAACTTCATACCATTAATTTGATGTCCAGTATTTGTCATGTGTCTCGCTACTGCTGATTTTTGGTTTTTGTTTCTTACATCTGCCTGGTGCTGATTAAAACGTTCTTCTATGCCGATACCGGTTTGACCTATGTATACATTTTCTTTACATGTGGACACATCACAGACAAGTTCATATATGCCAACAAGAAATTTTGTAGGTTTTTCTTTTAAATTACAGATGATTGAGCCAAGTTTTAAACCAGGATAATATCCAATATGTACATTTAAGCCAAAGCGAAGGAATCGAGCAATCTTCTCTGTTGTTCTTCCAAAAAATGGTAAAATGATGCGTGGTGTCATCTCGACTTCTTCTTTCTCCAGTTCAAGCTCTTCTTTGGACATGTTGTTTCTTCTATGTTTATTATGATGGAACTATTACTCGACATTAATTTTTATGCTGCATGCGTTTTCATACAAATTATTCATTCAAGTATACTTACAACGAATATTCAGAAATTTTGAAGATGCATCAACTGTTCAAAGATCGTGTATTTCGTAAAGTGTAATTTATGAATAATCGGTCGACTATAATCCATCTCTCGTTAAACAAAGGCTTGGCAGAACGTTTTAGTTGTATTGAAACTCATAGCATGTTCCTCTGCATATTGTTTGCAAATTCTGATCAGCTCCTGCAGATCCACGATTGACGTTGCTAGAAGCTTATAGTCATCCGCATAAGAGATGAAGTTGCACGTGATTGATCCCACTATACAGCCAATTCCAAAGTTATGTAATTTTTCACATAATTGATCCATATAAATCGAAAAATAGATCCAAGAATTTACTTCACCTTATCTAATTCCCCTCCAAACCGGAAATTGCGTTGAAAGCTAACTTTTCCAACGGCAGACTAACAATTGATTTTTAACCCTGTATTGCAAAAGATGAAGGGTTTCACAAGTGAAACCACGCTGGCAAAGTTTACAGAGTAAAAGCTGATGGTTAACATTGTCGAATGCTTTTGTGGAATCCAGGTAACAGGCATCAACGGGAGTACTTTTTCGTAAACAGTGATGTGCTATTTATCGCAGCGTAAAAATGGCAGTTTCCAAACCCACTCTTTTCTTGTAACCAAACTGACTAGGATGGGTACTCAGAGCGAAATCATATTTTTCAGATATCAGCTGTTCGATTATTTTTGAAAGAATTGATGCAAGGCAATCGCTCTATAGTTATTCGTTTTAGAAGAATTCAATCCTACTTTCTTAATAATAGGTACTACAGTTACCCTTATCACAATATCTGGGATGTAGGAATGTGCTAAACACGAGTTCACAAAATTGGCAATAAGCCAGATTTTAGATTGCCACATGTGTTTATGTTTTCAGCTACAAGCCCATCCGGACTAGCCGCTTTTTTATTTTTTAGGAGTTTTACACATTTTGCAACATTTTCACTACTAAGTCGATACACGGAATGATTACATTTTTGCAAATCATTAAAATGATTCTTTGTCGTTTCGGTATGAAAACTATTAGCATAGTGTCTCCCCCACATTTCAAATATATTCTTACCACTTTTGACTCCGTTGACTTCCTCAACGTCACATTGAGATCTTTTAATAGATGTCCAAAATTCATTTTAATAGATGTCCAAGTTATTTGCTTCACACGACTTTGCTAACTGATCATCAAAAAGACTTTTTGTATTCCTTTTTACCAACGAGAGTGCTTTTTTAAATATTTTGCGGCTCTAGTTCATCTTCTCAAAAAGTGTGTTATCATTTCGTCCACTTTCACTCCACAGTGTGTAATTTGCGCTGTATGCATGATAAGAATGTTTTACAAAGGCATTTCAGTCAGGAACATTAAATACTTTGCGTTTCTTGCGTTTATGTTATCTTCAACAAACTTTTCTTCAAACGATTTTATACTTGAAATCAACAGCAAGCACATATCTGATATCTGTACTTTGTGATTTTCCACTTTACATCCACTTGATTCACAATGTTTCCAAGTATGCAGACGTTCAAGGGGAACTCTGGTTGAATTAGTGTACTCATGAATTTGCTGCAATGACAGTTAATTCAATCTAAGTTTTGCTTTAGTTGTACTTGATTCCGTTCTTTAATCACTTTCAGATCAACATTAAGTTGAGCACATACTGGAATGTGTTCACTTGGCGTAGTCAAGAAAGGCAAGTTTAATTCAAGCTTATTCATAATTTCCCTCGATGCGATTATATGATCCACCCAACTGGTAGAATTACATTCTTCTTTTGCCGAAAACGTGAATGCATCCAACGGGAAAATTTTATAAACTATAAATTCACTGTCCTTTGAATATTTAGCATTCATTTGTTTAACAAATTGTGGCTTGGATATTTTAAGTGTCAAAGTCTACACACGGAGTTTACCTTGTGTTCAAATACCCTATTTACCAAATCGCTGACTATGATAATTGATCTAGACGAGTCCCTGCTTGAGAATCGCAATAAAACTCTCAGTTTTGAAAATCAGTTAACATCGATCTGTTTTGTCAATTGTGGTGTAAGGGAACTTCAAGAATTTACAATTAAAGAAATTTGTGTCAAAGTCAGTCGGTATCTTAATTGTGGAACCATATTTTTGCAGGTCTAGTACTTAGTAGCGCCTCTTAGTAATACATTTAGTAAACTTACAGAAATGCAATCAATGACTTTGTAATGGATGGTACTAAACTGCCAGAACATTTTCTCATTTTCTTTTATATATTTTTGGTATAGTTGGGATCCAAAATAGTTATCTCTAGAAACGTCTGAATATGTATGCAAGGATAATGAGAGAGAGAGAGTAAGTTCGATATCATATAGTACTGTTGCTCAAAGTCGCATTACTTGTAACAAATATTATCTTTTATATTTACCAATCGAACACCAAAAATAGTAACCCAAATTACGTGTAATACTTGATCTCACTATTACCTTTTCAATGCAATGTATAATGTACCAGAAGTCTATTGTAAGGTATCCAACAGAGGAATCTCTGGAAACTTGTGTATGTGTATATATGTATGCAAAGTAAATGCGAAAGTAAGAAAATTTGATATCACATCAATTAAAGTTTGGGGGGACGACTGCCTGACCGTCATTTGTTGTATTTTCAAACCTTCACTCTCAAGTGCTTTTTCTCACGTAGGGGGCAAAAGCCCTAAATGGCTTCGCACGTAACAGTATTGGGAGTAAGGCTTGTACAACTTCAATACCTTTTTTTAAATCAAGGACCGTAGAACTATGTAAGCGATTTATTGAGTGTAAAGTGGAAATGTATCATACTTTCAGCAGAAGGCAAACAAATTAATGTGATTATTAGAAATGGATTGCACATTGTCTGCCAGGCATTCACTTTGGAACTCAGTTACAGCAAACATTTATAAAGTGTCACAACAGACTTGATTTTTTTTAATTATCGCAATACATTTTAATCGTCCATAAATCACCTGTCATTTTTATAGCCATTTTATACAATTTAATTATTTGCATTTATGCCTGCACGTGTAAAGTAAATCTTTTTTTTACATATATGTGTAAGGTTTATTAAAAGTACTCGAATTTCTAGAATTTCATAAATCTCCTGAGCGATCAAATCATTTAAAGGTATTCTATAAATTAATTTTTAAATAGTATTCATACTTATCACTCTTTTTTACAACGGAGTCTACACTGACCAAAAATAAGTTCAATTAATAGCTTTATTTTAAACAATACATTCCAGTGAGTTTGACCCACTTTATTAGTCGAATTTAAATTAGAAATCTGCTTAACTTTTGTGACTCGACATTTACAAACTAACCAACTCTTGACCGTTTTTCGATGAACAATTAAACCTAAAACAAGCAAACTTGACTGTATAATTATTACTCCAAGCAGACAAACTCCAACTGCACTTTTCAACGAGAAGGGTTCAGGAAGCGAGAACCCTTCTACAAGCCTAAGCGGCATCTTATGAAATAAACGACTGCCACGACCGAAAATACTAATATGATGCATATGAAATCCAGCCTGTTGCCACCTCTCAAATATTTTGTGTGCATACTCGAAACCCCACATTCTAATCCCCCATTCCAGTTGCCGTTCTATTTTTGAATTATAAATAATTGTTTTACAAACTGTGTGTCTGTCCACAAAATGAGCCTTTTTCCATATCAGAGACCCAAAAGATCTTTCCCGAAACATGAAAATTGCAAGATTACTAGCTTTAATTTTTTTCACTATAGCTGGACCATCAGTCCACTGAATAGGATCAGTAGAGGCATCGTAAAGAGTCTCATCAATTGTTTTGTTATGCCAAAAATTCCGGCCAAATACATTTGCAGCCATTTGAAGGACACCCACATAAATTGGTTTATTTATCCAAATACGATAGTTATTTTGCATTAAAGTTGACATGTCGGGGAATTGTTGAATGCTCAACGTGTCAGCGGATAAGGTTGACTGCCAACCCAGTGCTACAAAGTTGGCCCACAAGAGAAAATAAACGACATGTTTTCTCTTTGGCGGCAAAACAGGAAATCCGGCCATTACTGAAATAAACCGCAATCCTGGTTTGTAGCTTTTATATACTAAGGATAATAAAAATGCTAGGGCAAAAATGCAAACCCAAACATCTGGTTCAAGCACACTGAAAAATAATAAATTCAGTATTCGTAGTTTTTCCGCATCAAGACAAACAAATGTTTTCAAAGGCACACTCGAAACCAATAAATAAAATCCCCGGGTTTTAGCATACTCATTGGGTCCATTAAAAAATATCGTTTCGCCCAAGGCGAAATTAAACCACCATCTCGAACTTTGTCGTTCTTCAAAAGTATGTAAATGATTTGGCAGTGTCATTGATACATTCAAAAGTCGAAATAGTGGAAGATAAATCCCTACTCCTGTTCCACAATATGTTAATGTAAAATGCATAAATGCACGATTAGGCGGTTGATTCAAACTCTCAAAACAGGGTTCCATTGTGGGGTCTGTAATAGCTATTGGCCCTCTCACCGGAACTTTGCGCTTGTTTCCGTTTTTGTTGAGTTGGTTTGAAAGATTTTCAAAATGTTTGAAATCAGTTGGTGTTGTCATTTGGAAAAATCTGATTTTTGAGAAAAGACATGTATGGCACATGACACCAACTTTAGTAAGCTTTTCATTATTAGCTTCGATAAATAACAAGACTGCGTTAAATGATTCCTTGGTAGCATCAACTTCGGCTAAGCCTTCTCCAAAAGGCTTTAGAAGATACGAGCTATTTTGGAAACCTTTAGTTACCATTACCATATAAATTGCTGTGGACAAAGTTCCAAATCCAGAATTTTGTACGGCAGTTAGAGTTTCTTCATATGTATCTGTGAGCAATATGAAGATTAGATTTTTTCGATTTGTAAACTTTGTCGTGAACCGGAAATATTTTTTAGATATGTCGATCTTTACTGATTTATCCTCCAAGTCATTTAATTCGAATGAAAAGTCCATCTCGTGTACGTTATATACTAACCAATTATCGTAATTCCGTAACAAGCTACGGCTAGATATGCTAGAAGAAACACTTTCTATAGAAATTTGGGATGTGGTGTTCACCGATGTAACTATAGTAACCATAGTTTGCTCTTCTTTTGGTAACATGAAATTTTGGCTAAATACTGAAGAGATAAAAAGAAAACAAGGAAATTTATGTAGTTTGTACATTTTGTAATGCCAATGCAAGTTTAGCAATTATTGCTACGATGTAATACTTTGTAGTTGATTCTAACGAGATAAAGACATACAATGAATCAGTTTGCTTAGCTTACATTAAATACCTTTTAATGTTAAAACACGTCAGGTTAACCATTTCAAATATATTGAGGAGAATGATAGTTATTTCCTGGATTTGCCTATACAAGAGTTAATTTAGTTTAATGTTGTACTTGTGAATTAAATAGGGTTCACTTATATGTTTTGTACTTGCATGAAGAGCTTATCTTGAACCTAAATTTTCACTTTAATTAAAGTGTGTTTAGTCAACGAGAAACCAGACCTTACGGTTCTACCAAACTACAGAAAACTATAGTTTAATTCTGAAGATATAAAAAATGTTACTTGAAAATTAGATTAATTCGCGATTATTGTGTTAGTATTTTGTATTTATTTGTGTCGTTTGAGTGTTTAAATAGGCCGGAGAATATACAACAGGTATTTTTTCGGTTTCTGAGAAAAAGAGTCGGCCTGTTTTTAAATCATTGTTTCTTATCTTTATTTTAAGTTTCTAACTAAGCTGTTAACGTTAAAAAATAAATACGTTCAGTAAAAATTGTGGCGAGGAGATCTTCCTGTCTTTAAATTAGACATGAAATGTCGTGTAGTATAAAAGCCACAAAGCTTTCTGTAATTTTTTTCTCTAAGACAATATTAAAGGAGGAGCTGGCACGTAAGTTAATTCAACTTAATGTTGTACTTGTTATTGTCATAAGGCTTTACTCATATGTAATTTTCCTAAATGTTCTTACCAAGTTTCCAGCATGAAAAATAAATACCCTCAGTAAAAAATTCTAAGACGCAGTACCTCGTAGTAGCTTGTATAAGATACAGACAACCTGTAGTAAAGATGGTTTATTGTGATATACGAAATATACTCTTTATATAACTCTTATCGACCAGCAACAAGAAGTAGCTGACCAGTGAATTAATTCGATTTAATGTTGTACTTGTAATTGCACAACGCTTAACTTAACTTGATTTTTTAAATAAATGAAGATGTATGGTGACCTAAAATTTTGGAATGACGTCTTTCCCAAATTTATGGAAACTTGGGGTAAAATACCGAACGAATAAATAGAAAACACGGAAACTTAAATAAGAACGGTATTTTGTATCGGAACTTTGTATCTAATTATGGTGTTCGTGTAATTTTATAAGATGGAATTTATACAAGAAGTAGAACTTTGTCTTTGGTATCACAAACTTATATATTAGGGGTTTTGGTTTATAATGTAAGCACAATTGATTGTATACATAATACGGAAATATGGTATTATAAAGGTCAGGATACAAGATGCGAGATAACGATAAACTGGCAGATACTCCGTGAAGTAAAAGATAATGATGAAAATAATTACCTAATAACTACTAGTTATATCGTATGATTTTTGAACTGAATGTTATTATATCAATCTAATACTGGATAAAAAGGTGAAGCATGTTATTTATCAAAGCTTTTTGATATTTTATCAAAGGAGTTTCTTAACCAACGTGTCAAAATTTTGTAAAATTTGGAAAAAGTTGCTATGACGTCGTACTTTGTTCTTAGTCGTAACTTAATGTCTACTTGTATGGACAAAAAACTTACGAGGAGACCTTTTATGAAGATAACTCGATATTTGGATGTAGTCAATTTTGACATACTATTTCGGACTAGGGGAACACGTTTTGCATAATTATAGTCCCGAATGGGGGGTTTGATGGGGCCATGTAGGACCCCAAAATGACGCCTCCTTAGTTCAAGAGGTACGGTTCTTTGAGCACTGTACGCCGAAGATGTGATCATAAGCATCAAAATGTGTCAAAATTGAGATAAAATAAATATTTTGTAATGTTGGAATAATATTGAGCATGTAAAATAATTTTGAAACATATTTTTTGATTGTTCAATTAAACGCTGTTACATTGGTAATAGGTGCATACGCTTGCCGTATAGTTTACCAATAAAACTCCAAATGTGTTCCAAAATTGTTTTACAAGCTTAAATATATTCCGACATTACAAAATATTCATTTTATCTAAATGTTGATACATTTTGATGCTTATCATCACATCTTCGGCGTACAGCGCTCAAAGAACAGTACCTCTTGAACTACGGAGGCGTCATTTTGGGGTACTACATGGCCCCATCAAACCCCCCATTCGGGACTATAATTATGCAAAACGTGTTCCCCTAGTCCGAAATAGTATGTCAAAATTGACTACATCCAAATATCGAGTTATCTTCACAAAAGGTCTCCTCGTTAGTGATGATACAACACGTCAAACTGACTGAATATGTTTTTAGTGAGAAACATATTAAAGGAGGAGCCGACTCGGGAATTAATTGAGTTTAATGTGGTACTTATTTAATTTATGTTTCGCTTAAATATACTTTATTAATAGTAGTTAAAGCTTTGCTAGCAGTTCAATTGTTAAATTAAGAAAAACATATTCTCCGAAAGGTACTCTAAAATTTTGACCTGCCGTCTTCTCCTATGAATACCAAATTATCAAAAATAAAAGTTTTCGAATTACTTAAATGTACTGGCGTTGTATAGAAAAATCAAACAAATATACTAAATTCGGCAACGTATTTTAGCCAAGAGTTAAAAAATTAATATTAAATGCATTTTTCGTTCACCTGGCTAGCATTATTGGGATTTCACAAAAACATAAAGTTTCAGGTTTAAATATTTTGCTTTTTGTTCAAGTCAAATGATTCTGACCAATCGAATATTGTATCGGATTAAGTTGGAATTGCCTTTCGGTGGCCAAGATAATGCTGAGGCTGACTGAGGCTTTTCAATCATTTGCTGTTTGCT
>JAQFZH010002713.1:0-15705 GCA_034695485.1 Entomobrya nivalis | reverse complement strand
GGACTACTTGACGCCAAATTATGGTTTTTTTCTTGCATTGGGAAAGGCCAAATAAAACATTTACTGGCCATATTATATAGTGGTCCTATGAGTAATCAAGCAATCATTTATGACATTGTTCACTTCAGAAAATATTTTTGTGTACGCTGACTAACAGACTAAAAATTTAAAGAATGTTTATTGCCTTGTTGTTTTACAGAAGAAAACAAAGTATAAATTGCATTATGATCTCAAATATTGTACGAGACTCCACAAAGTCGCCTTAAAAAACTAAAACAGGATCAAAAAGTACAAAAATGAAAACAACCTTGTGAGCTCAAGTTTGTTACCTTGAAACCATTAAAAAACTTGTGATGCTACTTGCAAGATAAGATACAAATATTTGGTCAATGAACTGCATATTTGTGCATCTTCTTAAAACTTGTTAAAAATAATTATCGACCTAAGTAGCAAAACCCTTTTTACTTCAAAGTTGAAAGTCTACCTGAAATGATTACGCAAATTGATGTGTGTACTTTTTTTATGTGTATTACATTTTACAGCTCCCATCAACCGTCAAGTGGGGATGAGTGATAATGTTTATATGACCACTCAAAATGGTACCGATGGACTGGAACAACGAGGTAACTATTACACTATATAATAATTATCTTTTCTTCGTCCTTCCTAGACATGTCTGAAAACATGTAATTATGATATAATACCTCATCTCTCTGCTTCCCTCAAAACAATTTTCGTTTTGATTTCCCTGACTGTGGACTGCAAGCGCTCATTTTCATTGAAAGTGTTGCTTACAGGAAAAGTCATTTATCTTTCACCACAAAAACACGACCACCACCGTCACGAGTCATCACCACCAATTTATGTCATACCAAAATTTTCTTATCTTAGCATGTATGTATGTTTGTATGAATATTTATATTTATATTTATCTAATCTGTGCAAAAACAATAATTTCTTGTTTTCTAGTTTGCTCAATCGATGCGGTGACGTACAGGGACGGCGAGACTATTCCAACGACTTCTCCTTGTGAGCATTGTGTCTGCCGCCCACCGGGCTTTGCTTGTACCATAACCAGTTGCGAATACAGGCCTGGATGCAAAGCTTTTAGGAGATCGGACCAATGTTGCCCTGAGTACCAGTGTGGTGAGTAATATTTTGAAAAGTGTTAATCACTACAAACTAACTACGTGACACAGTCATATAATAACCTCTTATTATACAAGTTCATGTCGACATTGGCATGATTATGCATTTTCAGAAGATCATGAATGCACTGACGTTGATATATTATGTTCAAAAATATTTTTTGCATACGTTGTGCGTATAAAGATAATCTGTATGTATTTTACGTATGAATAGTCAGTCACATTTCGCACCTGAATATTTGTTATAATTTGGTAGGGGTCACTTGTCTGTATTTTTTACTACAGATTGAATATGTGCAAAAATGCAGTACGCTTATAATTATGAGTTAAAGAGATGGTAGCTGGTGGCTCATTGAAAAGGGTAGGAATGACAAACCGTTTGCTCATGTCTTGCTGAAGTGGTACAATGTGTTTTTTAATTAAAATTCTTCCATTTAAAATATGCATCTCACTGTTGATATTTGGGTCATAGTTTTTTAGAATTTATTAACATTTTTGCTTTAATTTGTCATTATTTTCAGAATGTGAGAAGGATGGAAAAATTTACCAAAATGGAGAAAAGATCGTGGACAACAATAACCCATGCGAGGTGTGCTATTGTCAAGGTGGTGAAATTATCTGTGCGGTGATTGATTGCTACTGGCGAAATGATTGCCAACCAAGATACATTGACAATAGATGCTGTCCTATGTATGACCACTGCCCACCACCTCAAGGTATTAACCACTTTTCTCCAGTTTTCACCATCATAAAATTATATCATTAAGTAAATATGCCCATAAATATAGAGTATTGCAGTAAACTAATTAACGACATTTGATTCGTTAAAAATTGTAGCACAAGGACCCATTCGACATCGTATTCCACAGCTTACTTCACCTTCCCCAATTACCTGGCATAACGTGTCACAAACTATTACAACTCTACGCCCCGTGGCAACCAGTGAGGTCATTACGGAAACTACTTCAACAACAACTTCTACTACTACAGAAGCCCCATCATCATCGTCTTCACCTGCCATAGTGAATGATGAGGAAGTTGTAGCTGTTACCGATGCTCCTTCTGTAGCACCGGCTGAAAACGTTACAGTCGACTCTGTGCCAGTTGAACCAGTGAAAGCAAATGATGCAACTAGCGACACCTCTGACGTTGTTGCTGATTCCTTGCCCGTACAAACTACCACATCCACAAGACCAGAAGTGGAAGGCAGTTTGAATGACGACGATAAAGTAACTACTTTACCATTGAATGACGATTTGAACGAAGTTGACAATAGTGCCATAGTCACAGAACCATTGCCTTCATCAACCAGTCCATCTCCAGTTGTCAGTGAATCAATTTCAGCTGTAGACTCAGACGTGGTGCTCCATGACGAGGAAGTTGCTGTCACAAGTGAAGCCAGTCCTGTCATTTCCCAAAATGATGACGTTATCTCATCCCCAACCAGTATTCCAATTCATGACGAAGCTAGCCAGGGATCTGATGTTACACAAGCACCTGAGCAACAGTTTGACGCCACAGAGAAAGCCGTACCAGAGGATATTGTTAACAATGCTATTTTGAATGACGAACAAACTTTGCCTGAAGAAAATGCTCAGACTAGTGCTCCGGAGCAACCACTTCAGGATACAAATGAAAACCCAACTGAATCTGCTACTTTAGTAAACGCTGAACCAATTGCGGAGGGTGCGTTTTCGGATGACCAATCAGTTGCAACTGAAAACATGGTTTTGAATGATGATGTATCTGCTACCTCTATTCCATCCGTTGCACCTTCTCAAGTAGAAAATGAATACGAGCGTAATGAATCGAATCCTGATGCGTTAGTTCGAAATGATTTGTTTGAAGCCAATACACTGTCTGACTTGGACATTCAAAATGACGAAATTTCAATTGTCACTTCTATGCCACCGGCAAATATTTCTAACGATGAGTCCCTATATTCTGATGCTGTAGAGGTTACAACAAGTCGCCAAGTTTTAGACGATGGTAAATAAAAATACATATTTAGAAATGCATAATAAATTGGAATTATTATTAGGTAGAATGGTTTATACAATTTCCAATTAATTTTTCAGTATTAAGCGATGATCAAGCGGAGTCAATTTCCACTTCAACCGCCGCATCCAACACCTTTAATGATGAAGCAGTCACTGCCAACGATTCTACTCAAACAGAAGTCCCAGAAATTCAAAGTGACGAACCCGAAGCAGCAACACAACAGCCATCCCTCAGTAACGATGTTTCCAAAGAAGTTCAAAATGATGAACCTGAAGCAGTAACGCAGCAGTCATCCCCAAGTAACGATGATGCTTCTGAAGAAGTTCACAATGACGCAGCTGCACCTACAGAATCCACTGCACACGATGATGTAACCCAACAACCATTATCTCTAGGTGATGAAGCTGCTCCAACAGAAGGCATTCAATCGTTTAATGATGACACTACTGAAGGTATCCAAGTAAGCCATGATGATGCCGTTACAGAGCCCATTCCGGAAGTACAGCATGATTTTATCCAATCGAGTAATGGAGAAAACCGTATTGCTGACGAGAATCCAGCTTCTACTGAAAGTGCTATTGGTGAAAGCCATGATGAAATAACAGAAAGTTCGGTAACTGCTAACGATGAGTCCGCAACTGAGCAACCAAGCCGTTATAATGACGCAACTGAAAGTTTTCAGGCTTACCAAGATGCAATCACTGAAAGATTACCAATTTCCCATGCAAACGACATTGAATTGAATGACGTCCCTGTGGCTAGCGATGGCGCTGCAACTGAGAGGGTAATTGCTGATCAAGCAGTTACTGATCGGATTCTTGAAGAGCCTGAGGTAATTTATTCATTTATATATAAATGGTCAAGCGGGTATTTATATTTTTAATTGATACTTTCAAAAGATTTAGCTTGATTTTTTAATGTTATTTTTTTCATTGTAGGACAAATCTGCACCTTTGAAAAGCATTAAAGAGGAAAATTATGTTTTTGACATAATCCTGGACGACGAAACCAGTCCTAGCCAACCAGAAACTTTAAACCAGATTAAAGAAACACCGGAAGTAGCCAATGTTGAAGGCAAATCTTCAAGCGGATTGGCTAGCAAAAATGAACCAAATGAGCTTCCCTTGGCAAATGGACAAACAGTTATTGACAGGGACACAATACAAATTTTAAATTTGCAGGAGGTAGCAAATGAAGCACTTTCAGCTCCATCCGAAACCACTGTGTTTCCACAAATATATGTCAGGGACGAGGAGGTGCATGATGATGATGTTCAACATGATGATGTAAATGAAAACCAGTCAGCTACTGAAGTGAATAATCCTGTGTTAAATGATGACCCATTTGAAAGTTCTACTGTTATGTATGACCCCGTAGCTGATATAACCACTGTATCTTATGATGGCATTGTGGGCATTGGTCAAGCTGTATTGCTTAACGATGAGACAACTCAGAGACAGCTCAGAGATGAATTAGATGAGATTCTTCGTCATCACTTGGGGGTTCCTCATGACGATGAAGAAAATGCCACTACGGTCTCGCCACAAACTGGAGAAATAATTGCCTCTGACATTAACAATGATGGTGTCGCAACAGCGACTGACTCTCCTGTTGTTGCTGACGAATTACCAACTTCAACTCCAGAAAATCCTCCTGTCTACAAAAACAAAGTTCAAAAAGTTGCAGAAGCCTTATTACAGCAAAATGATATAGTCAACTCTGAAGAATCTGTTCCCAACAAATTCAGACTGGAGCTTGACGTGTTCGCTGGATCTCAAGAAAACGTTGACTTGAAAAAACGTGATCAGACTGAAGTGGACGTTTCTACAGCTTTGCCACTCGACATTGTAAATGTTCAAGTTTTTAATGACGAACCAACCACTTCAAGGATACTGGAGATTTTGGCTGACGATTTTAGTGCCGTTCCTACCCAACAACCAGAAAGACTTCGTGGCTCCCTAGAGGTTTCAACAGATAGAATCATTAATGACGCAGGAGCAGTTGTTGATGAAACTACGAACAATGATCTACTACAAGATGATCAGACAGTTACTACGCCTGCCACCAACGGAACTCCAGAGCGAGAGCTCGAAATACTAAATGATGACGCGGAAGGAAGCGGAGGCTCTGATATGGCTAGTCACGACGAAGTGGAGGGAAGTGGAAGCTCTGGTTTGGCTAGTCATGATGAAGTGGAAGGAAGCGGAAGCCCTATGGCTAGTCATGACGACGTAGAAGGTAGTGGAAGCCCTATGGTTAATCATGATGAAGTGGAAGGAAGTGGAAGCTCTGGTTTGGCTAGTCACGACGAAGTGGAGGGAAGTGGAGACTCTGGTTTGGCTAGTCAAGACGAAGTGGAGGGAAGTGGAAACTCTGATTTGGCTAGTCATGACGAAGTGGAAGGAAGTGGAGGTATAGACTTGGCTAGTCGAGATGAAGAAACCACTGAGCGCGATATTTCTGCTGGAGCCAGACTAGATTTGGAAGTTTTTGGAGAGACTACAGTGTCTCCAGTACTTCAGGATAATGAAGTTGACACATTGAGCGACGCTAGTTCAAATGACGCAGTAACCAACACATACTCATTTCGTATGGATTTACTGAACAGCTTTGAAGATAATACTGGAAACAGTCAAGGAGATGTGGAACAAAACGTTGTTGTTACAAATGCGCCCCAACTTTCTTTAGCTTTTGATGGAGTGACCGAACCATCATCTGTGGCAAATGATGATGCAACAATTTCGCCAGTATCATCAAACCATGAGGAAAGTGTCCTTCAAGACGCAGCAGCAACCGAGTCTATTTCTAAGTTCCGTGCTGATTTGGATATTGGAACGGAAGCCCCTGCAAATGTCAACGAAGCGCAAAATGATTTCGTGGAAGTATCAACTAGTGCTCCCTCTGGATTTGCAGTTGAGTACAGGGAAAATGTCAGCAATGATAATACTGTTACCCAAGGCCCAGTGATAAGCAACAATGAGAAAGAGATTAACTCAGAAGTGGCGGCCGATCAAGTCGTGGATATTATTCCAGACGATGAACCCGTTACCCAAGCAACTATCCCTATTTTAAATCTGTATACTAGTGATGATATTGCTTCTCAACGAATTCATACATACATACCAGTACCTCAATCATCCCAAGTTGTTGCCAATGACGAAGTATCCACTCAAGCTACTGTCGGTGATAATGAAGTTATTGTTAATGATGAACCAGCTAACCAAACACCTGAGGTTCCTACAAATGACGAACCAGTGACCCAAGCTAATGTACCTTTTGTAAACGATCAGCCAGGCACCCAGGCTCCTGAAGCTTTTTCAAATGATGAGGCCGCTACCCAGGCTCCCGATGCCCTTGTAAATGATGAGCCGGCTACCCAAGCTCCTGAAATTCTTGTAAATGATGAGCCAGCTACCCAGGCTCCTGAGGCCCTTGTAAACGACCAGCCAGGCGCCCGGTCAACTGTAGCCTTTGTAAATGACGAGCCTGCTACTCAGGCTCCTGAGGTTCTTGTAAATGACGAGCCCGCTACACAGGCTCCTGAGGCTCTTGTAAATGATGAGCAAGTTACGCAATCCAATCAAGCCATTGTAAATGATGAATCAGTGACAGAAGCCAATGCACCACTTCAAAATGATGAGCCAGCAACCCAGACTCCTGATGTACCTGCCAATGACGAACCGGTGACTCAAACCAATGAGATTCCTGCAAATGATGAACCAGTAACTGAAGCTTCTAATGAAATCGCAAATGACGAACCAGTTACCCAGTCCAATGAGGCAGTTGTAAACGATGAGCCAGTGACCGAAACCGATGGAGCTCTTGCAAATGACGCACCAGTAACCGAAGCCAATGAAGCCCTGCTAAATGATGAACCAGTGACTCAAACCAGTGAGGCAATTGCAAATGATGATCTGGTGACCCAAGCACCCGAGGTTGCTGGAAATGACGAACCGGTGACCCAAGCCCCTGAGGATGTTGCGAATGATGAGCCGGTAACCCAGACCAATGAAGCTATTGAAAATGATGAGCCGGTAACTCAAGAGGCAGAGATAATTACTAGTAATGACGCTGTAACACCATCCATACTTGCAAGCCAAACTCTTGATGATCACGAAGAAGAAGTGCAAAATGATGAATCTGTAACATCATCAAATGACGACGTACCAGTAACATCAGCTTCAGTTCATGACGAAGTTGAGCAGATGAATGACGAACCAATTTCCACTGTTCAGCCTCTCGGTAAGCTTAGATCTGGTTTGGATTCAATTGAACAGCAAACAGAAGCAGCACTTGACGACGCCACGGCCTTAAATGATGAAATCAGTGTTACCACAGAAAGCCCAGTTGTTGAACCTATTATTAATAACACAAGTTCCGAACCTGTACAAGATGAAGTTGAAGCGGAAATAGTGAAAAGGGGAGAAATTATTCTTCCACAAACAGGAATGCCCAAAATTCAGCCCATTTCTCCAGATCTTAGCCGATTTAATCTGCACGAATTTAGATTCGACTTTCCAGTTCAACCAGAAAAAGAAGCTAGCTGGCTGAGTCGTGCGGTAAGTCGATTTCGTAGGTTAGCTGGCTTTGATGAATAATGTTTGTTTCCAAATTTAGGAAAATCACAACTATAAAAGAGGAGTATTTAATTAATTTTACGCTCAAAATTTGATGCCAAGTTAACGCTGCAAAAAATGTATGTAAGCGAACTTTTTTTCCGAATGTAAATCGAAGCCTTTAATGTTAAACAATTGAACTATGATACATTACGTGTTAATTAGTGAATAGAATTTTTAGTCAGTCTGAATTTATCATTTCTTGAATCTTACAGCAACTTCAATGTACAATATGTGTAAAAATACCGAAAAGAGGGGATTTATAAAACTACAAAAATTTATAGGAAGTTACAGTAGTTAGAAAACTTGGGGATACATGGGAACGGGTTGACTGGGCTGGGTTTTTTTCGGGAATTATTACTAAACTTAATTAAGACAAATAGGTGCAAAAAAATAAAATGCATACATTACTTTTGAATGCGCCTTAATGTTTAGCCACGCAGAGTCAGAACTGAGGCTCAAGTATCTACAAAAATGCATTGACATTTTAGTCTGATATTGGATAAGACTATAGTTTCATGGTCCTTCTCTGATTTTTAATTTACAAAATGACCTACATTTATACGTACAGTTGTACAGGAAAATAAAATAAGATATGTAATAAAATTAAAATATAACATAATTAAGTTTAATTAAAAAGCTAAAAATTCGAAACGCATTACGAAGTCAGTTCCCTTAATAAAGTTATACAACTGAAATTGTGAAATCAGTATATTTGGACTTACGAGTGCCTTAATTTAAGATGATTTTATGCAACACCAAATAAATAATTTTACCGTTGGAATGTTAACTATGCAATGTGATTACCACTAAATTCGCAACTTTTCATTTATCATGTCCAATTCTGATGTATTTTATCTATAAAACGATTGTTACATGAATGTATACATTTGTATTCATATTTAAAAGAACGGTTTTTTAAGTAATGTGTATCAATGCAATTTAGTTAAATGACATACTATGTAATTGCGAAAAAATATTAAAAGCATTGAAATAAAATTTATAAAATTCATTTAAAATCTATTCGTTCATACCAACTTAATTTTAGTGATACATATGCAATTACTTCACGTGACATACACAACAATTCATCATGGCATCAAAAATCACACATTTTGAGTAGTTAATCATTTTTAATGGCTAACGAAAATGGCTAATTTATAGAGAGACATGTTATATTGCTCGATTTTTTTTGTACTTTTTGGAATATATTTTTTTAAACTTAAAATCTAATTGTTTGGATTCTTGTCTCCAATTTTTGCACTATATCTGAAGGAATTTCATATCCCAATAAATTTTGAAGGTTCAATCCTCGTCGGCTGTTATCATCAACTTTAAAGGACGCCACCTGAAAGGAAAATTTTAAGAAAAAAAAACATTAAACTAAAAAATGATGCATAAAACTTACCCGAATACCAGTATTAAATACCTGAATACTCGGCTCAGACGACAAAACAATGGCATTTGATGGCAAAAGGAGCCTATGGCGAATTTGTCGCACTGCGCTTTGAAAATGGTTGGATGGCAATGCAGATGAAGATGCATAACTGATAAATACACTTAAAACTATTAATGTTGCACAGCGAACAAACTTCATTTTGAGATATTTTGAAAACACCTCGTCAAAAAAATCTAAAATTTAAAAACGATGCAAAACTAATGTGTTGTCTATTCAAAGGATTGAATCAAAATGTGAATTCATCTAGAGATGAGAGCAACATTACAATTAAATGTATTTATAATTTTTCATGGAGTCGCATGTGTAAAAAAATGATAAAAAGCAAATAAATAAATACTATTGAATGTACTAAAGTGGGTGAGCCTCCTCCTCCTCTCCTCCAATCACTAACATTTAACGTTAGATTAGAACACGATAATTTTGGAATTACGCAAACTATAATCTAACACCTAAAGATTTACTTGTATGTCGACAGATAACCAATTTGACCCTAGCATTAGGCAATTAGCAACCTAGTAATTTACTGATCAATCAAAAATAATTATGATCATATATTACATATGGTTAGTCTCTATAAAAATTCACTTCACAATGCTATGTTTGGATAGAGCTTGTGCCAAGGAAGAAGCTAAGGAAGGTGAGGGTGATTTACAACTCATGACAAAATGATGATGATGACCCAAACGAACTCAAAATAGCGTGTATGCCAAATAATGCAAACATATCGTAACAAGTACCATTAAGCACCTTCTCAGGATTTTTCGTCATTATTGAAGTAAAAAAAATGTACAGGAATATGGTATATGTTTTATTAAGAATCCCTGTCCTGCTGGTGCGGTGCTGTAAACGAAAAAATAACTTTCTAGTCTTTTTAGCCATAAAAACATATCTCTGATTATTCATATTCAGCCAAATCGTTTGGAAAGCTAATTTTTGCTGTTAAAGTCAGATATAAAATTAAATCATTAAGTTAGCCAGGTTTTCTGAGATTTTAGAATTTCTGTATCTAGATATTTTATTACAAAGGGTCCTATTTTGCAACGTTACGTAGAATTATGTCTAAAGATTGTGTAAAAATATATCGCACAGGCACTTGCTTTACATGTTCACGAGGAAAAGATTTTTATTTGTTATATAACGTCTAAAATAATGATAATGATAATGCAACTAACTAGCACAAATAGTACATGTTGCACTCATGCTGCACGCGTATAAAGGCATGGCATCATGCATGCAAAACTACAATTATCAATTAAGCCATGACAACAAGTTTGATTCGAGTGTCGACAGACCATCAACACGATTTTTAAAAATTTAATTTGTTTATATATTGGCACGTCAAATACAGCATATTAAGTATTTCACTTTGATTTTTACATGTGCTACATAGTCAATAGTGTACATGTAGACTTGAAATCCTATAATAGACAAAAAAAACTGTGATGCATTTTTCTTAAAGTAATAGTACGAGTTTTTGTTACATTTTTTGGACTTTCTTGAACTGATAGCTATGCTATTGGACTCATATTGAGATTCAAAGAGGCAAAAGGACAGGAAATTACTTTCTGCATTGATATTATTGCCTTCTGAATTATATGATTGATATATGAACAGGAACTACGAAGGATGCTTACATACCTACATGGAAATGGAACTGGGGGGAACAATTGTCATAACAAGTGCGTGTACACAAATTGCAGTCATACTGCATCTTCACATACTTCGAATGTGATCGGCTGTCATTGTTTGTAGATTAAACCATGCATCTTTTTTGCTGTAAACGATTTCCTGATGGAATACCCCAAACGTTTTAGCATGAAAGTATAAGTCCTATTAATAATGGAAAAATGGAATTCTAAATATTATACACCTGAATAATAGTTACAACCAATATGACTCACAAAACAAACGATCCCTAAAATAGTATATTCTACTAGTATCCAAAATACATTTGTACATACGTACTTTTTTTACAAACGTTATGAAATACACCCGTAAAGGCGAGTTTCTTGCTTTTTCGAGACTCTGAAAAAAATCAATATATTTGTCCTTCAAACCAGAAAAAAAAACTTGTTGATAATAATGGGTCGTTAAGGGTTTCATTTCTTGAAAAATTATATAATACAATTGTCCCACTGCAACATTTTTTCTCAATTTTATGGATGATGATATGTCTGATGTTGTACACAGACTGGAACACCTGCACTGCACTGCATTTACCCTACCACCTACAGGAAGCCATCTGTCAAACCCTTCTTACGTGACAAAAGAAAAGGGGAATTCCAGACATCAGGGAAAGATTTTAACAGGTTTATATGAAGGCAGTACTGGAAGCAAACCGTGAACACAACCAAAAAGCTAAAAAATGGTCAAGGTTATGTCTCTTTTCCTGCAAAATTTCGGGTTATATAGCTAGATATACATTTCTCGATACATCGTTTCAGGCTGGAATGCAACCTTAGTCGAGGGTTAAAAAGTAACAAAAAATCCAAAATAGATATCTAAAAATATGTTACAATGGATATACGGTTGCCATGCCATTTAAAAGTAAAACTCATGAGAAGATATAATTCATTTTTTCAAAAAAGGTTCTGACTTTTTCCCAGTTTATAAATTGTGTAGCCATCACTAAACTATTTAAATATTTCAAATCAAGGTGGAACCAAGTTTAAATTAATCTGGAAAAATATTTTGTCCTACAACTTTTCAAGGCTATACACATGAATGAAGTTTTTATTGCATCTTTGTATTTGACTGATATATGAAATTTATTTTGCCCAATTTAAGTTTACACTAACAAGCCTTTTATACTAGCTTTAACGGTTGTTGAACTTGAACTGCATAATTAAATACTATTTAGAGCAAAATCATGAGTATATGTCGTACGGGACTTTTATATCCATTCATATTTCTACTTGGACATCAAATTTACGTATAGTCTACCGGTCTAAAAGAAAGAACCATCCATTAATTCTTTTGTTCATTTTCGTCTAAAAATTAATGACTGTATTCTCATCATCACACTTGTTCCATTCATGGCAAATATACAAGTATAATACGTTTCATTAACTGCTATTCATTGTTAAGGACCACCACCACCACCGGTATTCCATATCATTACTAAAAATATTACAAACCAAAACAAAAGTAAGCTAGAAAAGTTTACACAAGCTTATTACAAGATATAAATATTAGGCCTAGTTCTAAGTAGCTTATTTAATCTTTTACACAATGGTCTCTTCTTATAACGTACATCCTTATGTAACGTGAATTGTTTAATCACTTTGTTTTTTATGGTCTAATGGCAACTGCCAACTACCTCCAGCTCCTTTAAAGTTGACTCAAACCAACATAAAATGTCAACTCTTATGATATATAGCAATGTGAACTCAGTTTGTCGTTGTTTCAAAAATATATGAAACGACCATAACGTAACGTCATCATAACAATCGGAGGTGCATCAAGTTTAAACAACCACCGGCATTACATATATTTTAGTATTTACGTACACCAAACCAAACCACAAGCACACATTCATTGAATACATTTTGTACAAAAGTAAACATTAAAAAAACTCTTGACAGAACTCCATGAAATAAAAAAATGATTACGTTATGCATGCATGCACGATTCTGAAAATCATTTTTCTGCATGCATCTTTTTTTCCTTTCTTACATTTATTACATAACCAGAAAGCCCGTGTTATCCAATCCAACAAGGTAAGTGTGAGTGAGGAGTAAGGAAGTTGAGGTTGTTTAAAAAAAAAAGAGAAAAACAACAGCAACCACCACAGCACCAGCCCCAATTCCAAAGAAAAAAAATCGCTGACTTGCTGGCTGCTGAGAGGGATGAAGAAGAAGGTAAAAAAGAAAATCTAATCAACAGACTAAACAACAGACAGCAAAAAGCGTGAAATACATGTACATTTAATGTATTGTACCCATTCCTCCTCTCTGCTTGCTTGCATTACTTATTACTTTACTAAAATGCACAAAAAAACCAGTAATACGAAAACTAACTCAGTGTTATCTTGATGATATGATAATAATAATAAAAACCTACAGCGTACCTTTACCTTGACTTGAGAGAGAGAAAAAAAAATGCCAGTTTTATGAACATATTTTTGTTCAGATCAGAGAGCCCAAGAAGTCTTATGTAACATGAAAATCTAAAGTAAAAGGTTGCTCATTTAAAAAATAATATGTGTATACATTTAAAAGTATAATTCCTATTTTATTTGTAATGTGTGTATAATAATCTTCTATTCAGAGCAGAAGAACGTTTAGCAAATAAAATAAAGTGCAAGCACTATTTTTCTTCTTCTTGGGTTGCTTACTTACTTTGCTTACATTTTCTCTCATCCCTTTTTTATTCATCAGTGTAAACTTTGAAGCAAACTTTGACTTTATAAGACATTTTCTCTAAGACTACTCATATGTCTTATTAAACCCTCTGCGTTTTTATACAAACTTTTACACATACCATCATCGTTGATCGTCAATAGGCAATGTTAATACATTCTTTCTTGTTGTCATAGTCAGTCATGATGATGATAATGCTACACGCTACGGCAACAAAGACAAACCAACCAACAATAAATACGAGGAAAGGAACAGGGAATCTTGGCTTTGTGTATTCTCTGAAAGAACGCAATATCCCCTTCTGCGTTTTTCAAAGAGCTTCGAATCGTCATGTTATATGTTCCCCATCCCCATAAGTCGTCTTTTTTCAAAACAGCCTGTTGAATGTTTCTTCTACTTGCATGGGATGATGATGATGGTAATGATATGTTTGCACTTTTCTACGCGAGGGTATATTGCTGTTGGGTTTAGTCGGGTCCCGGAGTTTGGACCATTTCGTTGAACAAGTGAAATGCGCAGGCTTAAATTTTTGAAAAATATGAGTGTATGAAAAAGGAAGTATTTTTTTGCACGCAATTTTTTTTAATGCGAGAGATTTATTGGTTTGTTGTGGCGAAAAAAAAGTTACAGAAGCTGTGATTAGATACTTGACTTTTGCTGTTTTGAGGGATAATTAACAAGGTATAGTTGCAACGAGTAAAGGAATCGTATTTATTTTTTTGCACGTGAAAGGAAGTTTTGTCGTAAAACGCTAGTGTCAAAAGGGCTTATTCGGAAAAAAAAGTTTTTACAGTTTTATTTTCAACAAAGTTTTTAAAAACATTATTGTCTTACATGTGAAAGGTGTAAGTGATCAAAATGAAGTTGTTTTATAAATTAAGTACCAATGCTTGGGGTGCTTGGTGGTTACTTCTTTTTACATTTGTTCCAGTCGAGTCGGGTAAGTTTTTACATAAATAATAATATTAAAGTAGTGACTAGTGACGACTTTAGTACTAAAAAGCAAGGCCATTAAAGGATTTATGGATCGTTTCTCTCATTTTTACTACTGACATTTTCATTTCCTAACGAGGGAACTTTTTTTTGTACTAAACACATGTTTGACATAGACGTTAAATCAAAAACTACTAAATGGACAGCCGACGCAGCGTACTCACGCAACAACAAATGAACTTGAAGGGAATTCGAAATATCCAAGAGCATGGCGTTCATAAAAAACCAGTTTTTATTTATGTTTCAATAAGTTGAACAATCTATCAAAATTCAAGTCCTCTTATAATCCTCATACAATAAAATATGATTGATTTTTAACAATCAAATTAAATCAATTGACGTTATGAATTGGGTAGTGGCCATTGTACAAAGAACCAGGAAACATGAAAAGCGCCATTAAAACCTGATTCATTTGAAATTCTTAATGAATGTTTCATTGACCACTTCAAATGGGTTCATATGAAATATTATATTGCTTGTAAAATCAAAGCTACATTTTATAGTTTTTTTTAATTTGTGAAATATTCTGTCATAAACGAATAGCAAAAAACAATTCATTTACAAAGGTTACGCGCATATAAAAGAACCAAGTATGCTGGAAATCAAGTAATCATGACAAGTATAATTTGCATATTCAGTAAACTAACCAGAGGTCATCCATGATAATTTGTTGCATTCAATTGACTTGAAAGAAACCAGAATTTTATTTACCGGCTTCCAAAATAAACCCCGAGCGCAACAATTTTCACTTGAAGCATCATTTCTTGTCGTTGCATGAAGCATGCATGCATAATATTTCCAACAGGTAGGCACCGCACCGTTGATGTGTACAAGGTTGCGTCATTCTGACTAGAGGAACATACATACATGCATATGTAAAAGAAATAAAAAATATCAAGATCATTATAATTAGCTAGGGAAAATTCAACCGCATTGAATTCATACGTCAATCCAGAATCCAGACCATGACTTACATTGGACATATGAAAATCTAAAGGTATCTCAAGGTAATAAAATATTTTTTTCTTCTTGTTTTTGTAGGTCCACTAAATATAGAGGCGCCAGCAAGAGAAGTTACAAATAACTCTTTGACTGACTTTGATTTGCCATCTGTTTCTAAAGGTAAG
>JAQFZH010002712.1:0-15710 GCA_034695485.1 Entomobrya nivalis | reverse complement strand
TTTTGTGCGTTAGTTTAAAAGTTATGAGTGATTTGATTAAGTTTGGCCGGACTTAGGTGAAAACCCCTATGTATATGTCGTAGGATTGTATATCTTCACAAATTTGTAATATAAATGGCTAGTCTTATTTGCCTCATAATTTATAATAATTTTTAAAAAAATCACTCAAATTTTTAAAATTAGCTTCTTATAAATTTTAAGTTGCACTACTACTTCAAATCTATTATCAAAGTCGTATTTGTTTTAAAGGATTTTTAATAATTAAAATATTTACAAAATTTATATTTTTTACAACAAATGAGCAAAAATGCCAAATTTTATGCTAATTTTACAACAAATAAGTACAAAAACTTGAATATTTGCTCACAAAACTATTAGCAGAATGGCTTAACTATCACGAAGAATTCAAATTCTAGTTTACAAATTAATATTGATACGCTTCAAAGCCACTGTAATTTTGCATAGCTATTTATTTCTGAACACCGAAAGTAACTGAACAAGTAAATGTAAAGCCAAGTAAATGCCAATTCATATATATTATATATACCCTTGCTGTTTATTATTAAATTGTTTTTCTTGGTTTATTTAATTACTATTTGCGTGAAAAAGCATACATAACTTGTTATGGTTTGTTTAAAATTTGAATACTTTCAAATTTTGTTGTTTTCAAAATAGGTTACAGGAAGTATTGCTTTGTCTATGATTATACTTCTTCACATTATTTGCCCACAAATATTTGGTTTTAAGAAAACAGGAAGAGTTAATCCAGCCCACTATGGATATTTGTGTTGTAAGGAAATTCGTAAGTAAAAATCAAATACGGAAGACAACAAAAGCCAGGAAACTCAAACTCCCTTCAAAATCTGGAATAACGTTTCCAATTAAATATTTTTTTTATAAACGTTCAAGCTTTTGTAATATTTTTAAACAAGCTAAAAAAATTAATGCTTAAAAACTTCAAAATTGAATGATAATAAAATATTTGGTTTATTTTTTGTAATATTTTGGAAACTTGGATTTCGCAATAAATATTTCTTTATTCTTACTCGTTCTTGTTCATGTATAAATGCAATACGAAGCTTAATAACGTGCTTATAACTTACTTTGTAATATGACTAAAGTTTAATAAACACAGGATTATATTAATAATATATAATGTTTACCACATTGTAATTTTAGCAATTTCCTATTACATTAACATAAATCTTTTTTACGCAGGGGAACGTGGCCAAAAACGTTTACATTACCATGCCACTACATACATAAAAAACCTTTTTTGGAGAACAACCTTCACTGTTCAAGATTTTAAATCCGGAATTAAGCACTTATTATTTATGTATGTTGTGACAAAAGCAAAAAATTGACACTTTGGTCTAAAGAAAAGTTTAAACATTTCAAAGGCGTAAGCTCTTCCAGAAAATTACTTTCTCCAAACTTTATTTTAAATATACTACAAGAATTCCAAAAACGTCTAGCCCATCGTCTATCTTTCCTTAAGGCATAACTTGCTTCCATTTTTTTTGAAACCACTAAAGTTTCCTTTGATTCTGTATACACAGACACCAATCCTCCCAACACAATCAACATGCAAAGTAATCCATCTATTATACATAATACTCCAAAGCTTACAGTCACGAAATTCATACTATTTGATTCCTCAGAACTGCCGTTAGATAATCGAACCATTAAGCTAGGCATCACTGCAAGATCAGTTATAAGAGCAGCCATAAGAACAGCCACACATTGCTGCAGTATAGTATTTGATATGTTGTTGAGCATGTAAAGCTCTCTGTATCCTAAGGAATCATTATAAATATTTGTGCTAGATTTTAACCGTTTCCGAAATAGCTCAATGCAATCGCGGCTCAACATCGCTCCAATTACTTGGGTTGAAGTCATTAAGAAACCACACCCGCAAAGAATAGTGGTCCATATCCAAATGTTTCCTAAGAAAAGGGCTGTTTTGACAAGAAAACTGAAAAATAGGTTCAAATTAAGCCCCAGATTTCCATTGTCCGAATAGCATTCCCTCAGTATGAAATACCCAGTTAGTGAAGGTTTGCAGGGATTTTTCCAATGAAAACCTACCACAAACAAGGGTGGATATGTAAAAGGAGTGATCAAGAGTAAAAATATTAAAGCGTAACTTAAGCGTTCCAAAAGACTCATTTCAGACAAGGTATTTTGGCGGGCTTTGTTATTCTGGTATGCATTTTTGAATGATAGCAAATTGTTAAGAAATGTTTCAATGAATTTTCCATGGTTTCGATACAGATAATTAGTTAGCGATCCAGCAAGAAGGGCAACTAAAGAAAATCCTGCAACTATTTATATTGTCTATAGCACTAAGTGTCTTGTATTTTGGTGCATTGTTTGACAGAAGGCAATACTGAAGTATTTGAATACAGGGCATCACAAAATTTAGCCAACTTCGTATATTCATTCGTCGAAGTGTTTCATTATCTTGAATAACGTATTGAGTCTTTGAAGGATTTTGGCGGGAAACATTAGAGTTTGCTATTTTAATTGGGGAGCAGTTAAAAGAGTCCATCAATTTTATAGTTAGGGTGAGAAGATATGATTTATCCAAAAATCTTTTAAGGTCCATCTTTTTGAAAGGATTGCGATTGATTGGCGCTTTAGCCATTCGTATTAATTGTAAAGATAATCTGATAAAAGAACTGTTTGCCGTGAGAGAATAAAGCAGAGAGAAAACTTTGATTTTGTAGAATTGCATAAGTCGCCTTCAAAAAGAAATGCAAAAACAAATTTAAGGAATTGTGATTTTGCATGAAGCACAATACAATCTGGTGGAAAAAATGTCGAGTTGTTATAAATAAATGTTGTCTCTGTTCTATTAAACGGTGTTTGGATAAGTGACGAATGAATGTTATTGTTTTACTTGGCTTCACAAAACTGCACGTCGGTTTGCAAGTTTGAATTTTATTGAATAATTCAATATTTGTTTTTCCTCCACGAGCATATATATTTAACAATAGTTTTAAATTTTTGTATGGCCATGAGAAAATTCTTGAAACCACTTATTATATCAGTTCTACGCAGTTTATTAACATACAGAGAAATTAGGCAATGTAGTTTCCTTAAGCCAATACAAATACTTGTTTTTATAGAAATAAGCCAATGCTTATTAACTTTACAAAAATAACAACTTATCCAACAAATTTAATAACAAAGAGTATCGAATAGTGCTTGCGTTGTAAAAACATTTTAATTACATATTATTGCTTTTGGTTTGAGTACCTATGTTTAGGTTTACTTCAAAATATTTGCTTGCTTAAATAATAAGTTCCGTGTGTGAAGTTGAAAATTTTGCATTAGAATAAACTAAACATTATGAGTAAGACATTTTTGGTTAAAGAGGTTTGATTGAATTTTATTTAACTCTAGCTTTCGAAGACTTTCCGTCCACTTTATCAAGAGTGATGACAATTAAAAGAAATTTGCAATTCACAATAGCCTAGTTAATAAAATTATGTATATAAAAATAATTAGTCTATCCAATCCAGTGCTAGAGGTAACCACGGGCCAATATCATATCCAGTGTTACGATTCATATTATTGGGGTATGTATCTAAACATTGTTATCTTGGTTTGGATACTTATGAATATGTAGTTCTTAAAATAATTTGTGTGCTAATTATTATTTCCTTTTGAATAATTGCAATTTCCCATAACTTATATACCAACATTTGTTGAAGTAAGCACATCCAAAACAGAATTTAGGTTAGGATGTGGTAAACCTTTTACAATAATTATTTTGTTGATAAGGTTTTTTGTATCATTGGCACGGCTGATTTTAGTGGAAAATTTATAATTGTATTGTTTTTGTTTATGTATGACAAATTTTTGACGAAAAGCTTCAAATTTTCCATTTGCCAATGAAGTTGAACATCAACATCTCCTTAAATAAATTTGCTCAAACTATAACAATTCATAATTTAACCATATGCTTAAATTTTGAAAGCAACTAAATTGTGATAAATATATTTGAAAACTTGATTATCCTGCCACCCATTATCTACGTGTAAAGTTTGTTTTGAATCTGAGAAGGTCACTGATATTAGATTGTTGTTTTCATATATACTTACTATATATAGGACATTTTAGGTTCTAAAACCAAAGAGCATTAATATAAATGAATCATCATACAATTTTCGTGTTCCATATAAAAGTCTAAGACTCGCTGTAAATAAATACATTTTTTGGCTGACATATATAATGGGTATTCAGGAAATAAATATTATCGATATTGAATTTATTCATTTGCCATCAGGGCCATAACTTTATTTTGCTCCGTACTTGATGTTCACTTGTAGCCCTTAAACATGCATTCCGACAATATTCTTTTTTTAATTATGTTCAAGCAAAGAACAAAACTTTTAGCTGTTTACACACAATTGTGATTTCACGAGGTATTCCTTTCTATACTTTTTATTTACCGGTTTACGACAACAAAAGTTTATATCTTGTAATTTATACTATTCCTTCAAACTTTTTATCCAACTCGTAGTTAACTTAAATGTCTTTATAAAACTTCAAATTATTGACAACAGAATATTTTTTGAATGAAGCTTAATTGAAAATTAATACACATGATTCATCAAATGAAAAACAACATAGCCGAAAATATTTACTTGCAAAACGAATAGTATTATAACTTAATTCTCACAATTGATTTAAACTCTAATTCCAACTTAATATAAATACCTTTAGTTGTCGTCCATAATAACTATTTATTTCTTGACAGCAGTAGAAACTGAACTGTTAAATTTAAAGCCAAGTCAAGACATCTTAAAGGTGTCAACTCTTCAAGAAAATTACCATCACCAAACTTAACTTTCAGAACATTGCAAGATCTCCAGAATTTCTGGGCCCATTTCCTACAACTTTTTGACTCATATTTATTTGACATTCTTTTGCATTCACATAGCTTTTATTTAGGTTCAACATATACGATTACTACTCCTCCTAATAATACTAGCAATCCAAAAACACACTCAACTGCAACTAAACCAAATATAGCAACTATAATTACATCTGCACCTTCATGCGTTCGATTTGCAAACCCAACCATTAAATTAAGAACCATAGCGAAACCAACAAGAGTTGTTGACATGGTAATTCCAAAGAACCTTTGCTGTACAGAATTAGAAAATATATTCATAATATAAATTTGCCTGTTTAGTAATGCGTCTTTATAAACATCACAGCTACGCTTTAACCGATTCAAAAATATTTGCAAGCACTCTTTGCTCATCATTGCGCCAATTATTGTAACAGAGATAATTAAAAAAATGCAACTTTGAAATCCAAATATCCAAACCCAAATGTTCCATATGAAAACTATACACTTTACAATTATATCTAATATACTTTGAATATATGTAGTGTGAATACTATGGTTTTTACGGCATTCGGCTAGAACAAAGTAGCCAATAAGGGATGGTTTACATGGGTTTTTGAAGTGAACACCTACAACAAACAAAGGTGGGAAAACTATGGAGCTTATCAGTAACATTGGGACAAATAAAAAATGTAACAATTCTATTATTGAAAAGCTTGAAAACTTTAGCTTATTTTTTAGTTTTGTATTTGGTTTATATCTTTTCCTGAATCTTAACAAGTTGTTGAGATACATTTGTAAAACTGGCGCTTTATTTCGACAAACATGTGTCATACCAGAGGCTCCTACAATGCCAAGGCAGTTAAACCATCCAAGTATTATGTCTTGTGGTGAATGGCTTTGGATAATATTTCCAAACGCATTGTTTGCTAGGGCTAGAAGTTGTACAAGTTGAATACCAGCTGCAACACAGTTAAGCCAACTTCTGCAATGGAATTTTCGAAGGGCTTGCTTTTCATGGGTAGAAAATTCCATATTTGCCAAGTTGGATTTCAAAGGGGCTGAATCTATTTTTATTGAAGCACATTTAGTAAAACTAACCCAGTTTGTTGTGGCGTAAAGAAGGAAGGATTTATCAAGGTATTTAGATAAATCCAGATATAGGAATAGGCAACTTTTCAGGAATTGCCTTACAATTTTAAAATTTGTGGAAATATTTTCCTTTGCCGACTTATATGAAGAAACTGGAAAGTAAAAACTTAGCACACAAAAAACATGGTTACAGTTTTCCGACCAAAAATATTTAAAACTTGTGATTATAATATTTAACCAAGCAATTAATATTGCATTACGACCTATTCCGTTCCTAAACATAAGAAATCAATTCGAAATCCAAGGTTTTGCTGAAGATTAAACTAGAACTTGGTTTTATTCCGACAAAAATTAAGATTGGCTTAATACTGATTGAGTTGGCGGCAAACATAAGCCAAATGCAGATGCCATTTAGGAGTTCATAATATTTAAAACCTAAAAAGCTAAATATACAGGAAATAACTCTATAACTAAGTAAACTGTTTTTTGGCTCTGTCTTTAATGTTAATGTTTTTAACAGCGTTTAAGGGAGAAAAATCTTAACATTTGACCCGATTATGTTAAGCAAATAAGAAATTACTTCATAACTAGCGGCCAAATAGTGGTAAAACATTATATAGCTTATTATAAAAACTTGAATGACTTCGTACACGAATGTCCGTTTAATTTCATAAAAATCAAAGTCAAATGAACAAACATGAAGTTTAGGATGTTTTTGATGTACTATTGTAAGCATATATAACATATTATCCGTCTGTCTAAGAATTTCCAGACTGTCTGGGCGTACGGACATTACTATATTTGGCTTGATAGCCATACTAGTGCTCAACACGAAAATAATGTTGGGGGTTGATAGGATTTTATGATTGATTTAAATCACTATATTGAACAGGTTTCATAAGTGTGGTTTTTGAAACTATACTATTTAGTTTATGCCATAGATTTTGTCTCAACAAACATTGTTGTACAAATGGTCAAATTTAGCAGTCCACATGTACGTGAGCAAGCATGTTACCTCGATGTCAGCTTTGCTCACATTGCTTTTCAGCAGACAAAAGCCAGAGCTCCTCTGCTACGACATCTCCTTGTTATAACATTGAAGTATAATATGCTTGTGCAAGTACATTAATAAATATAGTTATTTAACTGTTATAGTAAATGTCAGCATTTAGCTTCATGCTTTATTTACAAACATAACAATAAGAAAATAATTTAAAGTGACACATAAATTTTGATACTAATTAATTATTAATCTACTTAAGAAAACATTTTGAAGCTTATTTCACCAAGTGTGAAATGTATTATGTAGGAAATCCTGTTGTTGTCGAATTAATTTATTCAATGTATTAGCACAAACGAAAACATCACGTGGAAAAATATAATTTATATTGCGTGTGGTTTGAACTTTGAAGACGGCTATGGACTATTTGAAGGACAAAAGTGCGAAAGGAAGATTCTTGAGCACATACACTCGTTTGACAAACCTAAGTAGTTTGCTGGTTATTTTCACAGGTCGGATTTGCTCTGCGTAGTTCAATGGCTTGTTTAAAATGTCATACATATCAGAGTTACTAATGTCTCCAATCTCAATCCAATCCAGTCTATCAATTTTTAAAAATCTTAACAAATATATATGAATGGGATGTAAAATTACTTCGTTTTTTATCTAACTTCAAACTTCCGACAATCATCTTTTACGATTATTTTCAAGTGAGAAATTTCTCAACATAAGTATCAGAATACTCTTATTTTTGATAAAGGTGATGTTTTAAAGTTTTACTCATTTAAGTATCCAATTATATACGCATCGTTATAAGTTATTAGAATTCTTGCGTCAAAGCTACAAGCATCCTCATAAAATTCAAACTTATTTTCAAAGACTACTATTAGGACAGTTTCAACTTGTTTCATCTTGCGTCTTAGAAGTATTCAAATAATTTATTTTAAATTGCTGCAAAAGTGTTTCGGAAATTTGTTCCCAGAACCATTTTAGGAATTATTTTTCTATATACCCAAATGTATAGCATTGAATCTCTAGTTTCATTAAAATCAGTTGAAACGAGTTACGAACTTAAATTTTTTCGCCAATTTAATTTTATCGACAATCAAAATTCGGTTGTATTGTTTCACAATTTCAACACAGAGCTTTCTACTTTTCCACCGATCTTATTGCAAATTGTTTACGTAAACTATTTTATGGACAAGAAAAGATATTCCCAACATAAATATGTGCAACCAAATAATATTATAATAACTCCATTTACTAAACAAAATATCAATTTAATTTTTTATGCGTATTTTAGAGAGGTTTTGTTAATGAAAACGCTAATTGTTTTCATTCACAAAGCAAAATTCATAGATATTTTGAATTCCTGGTTCCCTGAAAAATTTAGACATCTTCCAGCTGTAAAAATAATCTTAGATTTGGAAAGTGGTATTGCAAAAATTGTTTGCTTTAAATTTTGCAATAGAAATCTTGATATAAACGAAATTCAAATATTCAACATTTTTTCACTTGATAACCCTGTTGCATTGCATCGTCATTTGTTTCGAGTGGCTGCAGCACCCACGAATATTAATACCCTTTCTAAATCACTTAGTTCTGAATATTTAAACCTACTTAATTATGGGTACACAATAGATGCTTGCTTATATCTTGTTCCAAGACACATAAATCGATTACACTGCGAATCTGTGTATATGAGCTTGCTCACACTAGTAAATATTCACAACTTTTCAATAAGTTTGTACAACGGTATGGATAAAACACAGGAGGACGAGTTTTACGATGCAAAATCATGGCAATTTTTAAAAGAACCTGTTTCATATTTGGACTACAGTAACTTTTGTCGTTTTTATAATCATATAACATTGCATTTTGCACACCACATTACCAAGCAACTTGTTCACTGTCGAAATGAATCAAAAATGAATTCTGGATTCGCAGATTTACAATGGGTTGCAATATACGAAACCGAAGTTTGGGGTATTTTAGTCATAGGAATAATCGTGATCTCAATAATTGTGACATTTAGTCGAAATTCTGATCTTTTAGGTACGAATTTAATTCTGTCCGTCTATAATACAATTTGTACGTTTCTTAAACAAGCACCCACAGTGACGGTTTGTAAATCAAAAGTTTTTCTAGTGCTTTCCTTTTTGGGATTGTTCTTTTGTACGTTGTACGAAAACTCATTAACTAGCATTATAAGTGTACATAAGCCACTACATGTTTTCAAAACGATTCTGGAAGGCTTGAACGCAGGATACAAAATTATACACTCTCTCGGAGAAACTTTTTTACCACCTGAAATCACTTACAGACCATATTTTGAAAACCATGGAATTCTAAATAAACTTAATAGCAGCTTTTACAAGGTTCCTAATTACTTTGCCACAATGAATATTACATACTTGTCATACTTGATAAATACATTTCTATTTTTGTCAGACTCAGACAAGGTTGCACGTCTAAGTGCTTCGCACATAGCAGTTAGTAAAACTCAATTTAAAACCGATTTGACGTGTTATAGTATACCAGAGTATATGATGCTTAGTCACTATTTTTGGGAAATGTTTACAACGAATCAACACTGGTTGATTCAAACCTTGGATAGAATTCAAGCCAGTGGATTGGAGTTAATATGGAATAAAGGGGCAGCGTGGTCTTATTTGCTATACTTTGATGCACTCGAACAGTACGAAATGAGGATATTAATTCCAAGAGTTAATGATGACGATGCATTTATTATAATGAGGGACCTTGCATTGATTTTTGTGGCGTTTATAGCTGTTTTGATAATCACCGTGATTATTTTTGTAGGGGAAACTATAGTGCACTTAGTAATGATTCGAAAGAAAATATTTAATATTTCAACCATTCGAATAAACGACAGAGCACTTAATTTAGCAAAAAAAAGTTTACCAGATTTTAGTAAAATGTAAACTTAAATACAAATTTTATTTGAACTGTGACTTATTTAAATAAATGTAAATGTGTTTTTATTATAAATATCATGTTTTATACTATTTATTCTAATTTACTTGGTATGTTGCCAGCTAAAAGCATTTTGGTATGGTGTCTAAATAAGCTAATGTAATGATCACTATTTCTTTCTATAACTTTTAATACATAAGGATATCAATTTGTACTTTAAACTAATCATTAGGAATTTATTTACCATACAAACTTGCACTAACTGGTTTATAGTTTACCGCTTAATTGTTAAGCTGAGTTTCAGAAACCATCTCAACACACCTTTGACATAGTTAAACTGGTTCATTCGTCCCAATGTCAACATCGTCCCCCAATTAATTAAAATGGGTTTACAGCTTTTAACAAACATTCTCATTATATTGACCTCCCGTCTATTACACCACTTATGACGCTTCCATGAAGTCAATATTTTTCCTCCAAATATACATCTTACCTTTCCACACTGAAGTACACACATCCATACACCTATAATAAGTGGAATTCCTATCAATAATGGACCCTTGCTAACAACGCTAAGATGATTCCAAAACCTGATCAATATAAAGCTCCAGAAAGCAGGAATAATCGCCAAAATCATATTTGATGTCCACATAAATGGACCGCTAATAGTATTCCAGTTGTTGTTTAAAACCTGAAGTGATCTGTATACTAATCTAAGATTTTCTGCATTTCTTAGGTGATCAGTAGTCCGATACTTTGTTTTTACCATTCCAAGTCGAAGTTCTTTTATAAATAAAAACGTTATATTAAATTCGTTGACAAATGTAAACAAAACCATAAGTGATTGATTTAGTGCAGAACCTACTGTAATATAGAAATGGAATAAAGTGATTAGAATGCCCCAAGGAATATAACTGTAAATTGTTATTGGTACAAACTGACCAAGAAAAATGAAACTACGAGGATTATATGCACAAATGATAACAAGGAACAAAGCAATAAAAGTGAAATTGCTTATTAAATAGGCCGCTGTTGTTTCCATCCAAAATTTGTATTTTTCCCAGAACGGACCTTTATTTGGGCCAATAAACTTATCTAAAAAATTAAAAATAATTCATGATAATTAAATGACAACAAATTATCTGGCAATTGCTTGAAAAATATTTTAAAATGCTAGTTGGCTTACCTGTGAAATAGCGAAGAAATAAAAGTGAGCCATTTGCAGCCAAGCAAAAATCATTTGAAAACCAGATAGTTACAGAGGTAAGCCAAAGAGAAGTTATTGCCCCAATCCAATATACCAAAATAATTATGAAACGAGTACGTTGTCCAGTTTGATATAGATATATCAGTTTTATCAGAATCAAAAAAATCCATGCGGAAAACAAAGCAAAGTTTCTCTTTACTTTTTGTCGGTGCTTTATATCAGTGACATGGAAAAGTTTAGTGCTACTGTCGAATATAAGAGGGCATGAATGAAGTCCATAACAAATTTTGGTGTTGAAGGTAACAAGATTGAAAAAGCGGTCCCTGAGCATTGTTCTCTAAATGTGAAGTTTTGAGAAGGAAAAGATTTCAGGACTGTTCACCAACGACTTTTGAAGACTTTGATTTGAATGTTTTAGGATGATTTTAACTTGAAAAAAAGCAAGTGCTTGATATCAATTTATGTCTAAATTAAATTTGAACCTTGTTAAAATTGATTTAACTTTTGTTCAATTAAATTGGACTTAAGCGTTCAAAATTTAAACTAATTGGAAATGCTGCTTACATCCAAAGGCTATAACTATACAAGTAGAGTTATGAAATTATCTCTACAAATTTCCTTAGATAACCATGAGTTTCAATTGGTGAATTCATATAATGATGGATTATTTGGTTAGATAGCGTTTTTCAGCAGAGCTTGCAAGATATAGATTGAGGAATTTATAATACTATCATTTAGTGTATAAACATGTAAATTTTGAAATAATACGATAATTTTACAAGTTAAAATAATTCGAAATCTTGTTTAGCTATACAAATGTGATATTCGTTGAATTAAAAAGCAATATGTCATGTGAATTCTTACATGTGTGGCATTCAAAACGTTATTCAAGTTGTAACCCGATGAAGCATTTGAGATATAATAGCTATTAAATCGCATAAGTTTTTTAAGTACTTAGTTGCGAAAATAAACTGTGGTTAGTGTAATTGGTGTAAGTGGTTTGTAAACCGTTGAAAAAAGTTTACAACATGCAAAATATTAGTTTATCTTTTTAAATATGATTAATGATTATGAAAAACCCAATTTGGCTAATCAACGCAGTTAGGGTAATCGTTTCGTTATCTTTATGAAAAAGTTTACTTGGTGCTTATATTTATTATGTTCGCGGTAGAACTTAAATTAAAAATGTATTTGATTATTTCTTTGTATTAAATTATTACGATGCTATAAACACTAATTCCAATCCCGCTACACTCTCATATTTATTTTACTAAATGCCAATCAGGTGACAACCTGAATATGATTCGTCAGGTTCATATGTTTATAAGCTTTTATTACGTAGCAATGTTAATGTTTTCTTATTTATTGTTTGTATCTGAGTAAGTTGAGTAAAATGTTTCTATTCTTTACATAAAACTTCAAATATATTTACTTGTTCTTATATTAGTTGTCCTAATGTAAATTTAAATATGTAAAAATTAAATTGACGTTGCATGAAGTGGGTTGGAATTTCCAATATGTTTAAGTAAACCTAAAATTCCAACTTGACTTGTTTAAAAGATAATATGTGGCCGGTTACTAAAAATTTGTCGAATGGGTCTAACCGCATAAGTCGTAATAATTGCTAAGAAATGAAACCATTCGTCCGATAACTAACATAAAAGTCAAATCTGAATTTTAGTTATTTTTGTGTCGTATTTATTGAACTGGTGACACGTAACTTTGTAAAAAATGCTCCGTAAAAAGCAAACAAATAGCGCGCACATTGAATTTTTAAACAAATTTTATAACGAACGACAACACGTGGAACTGAACTACTGTTATACAAGTTCATAATCGGCTAAAACAGTTGTCGTAATACATGCTCAACTGATGTTATGTGAGTTGGCACATAAACTTAGTGAGTTTACCATTCCACACAAAGTTAGCATTACCATCCAGTGCCAAATGACACTATAAAACAACACTTAAGCTGATACTTTTGACTAAGTGTCTTTAGAGTAATGATATTTTGCTCGAAGTCGATCTGCATTTTTAATTTAAAAGAAAAAAATATCCAATTCTAATAAAATGGTAATTTAAAATTAACTTTAATACATATGTCTCCACAAAAATCCACATAATATTCCAGCTTGTGTTTAAAATAGTAGGGAAAAAATCCATTAAGCCACGCAGTCATAATTATTTAAAACCAAATAAAGTCTGGAAAGTTTTTGTCATTTTCTTCACTTAAACTTTGCATCTAAACCCAAATTCACATATATGCTAATGTTATAAAGAAAATATTATTCGTATAAGTTAGGAAATGGTGTCATTTCGGACAGGTTTTTAATATTTGATTACGAAAGGAGTCTTTATTTAAGTGCAGCTGTAATAACACATAATAGGATTATTAAATACGGTTGAATAAGTTAGATGTTATGACAGAAACTTTAACCTCGTCTCAAAAAGTGTCTGACATTTAGATCTATAATGTTTCTTTCGCACTTGTCCACTAAACTTGTAGACATTTTGACTGTAGAGCTCTTGTGGAAGCATTAACACATATATTTTAAAATGTTACTTATAACAAATATAATTGAGGACTTGTCCAAATCTCTAAAGATTCAAAACTTTACCACCGTAACACCCTTTCTTAAATATCCCTTGGATCTAGAAATCAGAACATCGGAAACAAGTCAAGTTTTTACTTTTAAGGCAAATCGCCGATTTCTAAAAAGTCATTGGAAGATTCATTTTATAAATGCACTTCTAACTGGTCTCATCTGCGTTTATAAATGCATTTGGGAAGAAACTTCAGCCTTTGTTGATCAGGCGTTCACTTACGCCAATTCTTATCTATTTCTTAACCTTGCCTTTCACATTTATGTATATTCTAAAGAAGCACCCACAGCAGCAAATATATTCAACGAAATTCTCGAATTTGAAAAACGATACGTAAATTCCCAGGATCCTAGTGAAATTGCATTTTGGAATCCAAAGACAAATCGAAGCGTAAAATTTTGTAAATTTTGCGTTGGAAATTTTCGGCAAAATTATTTAAGCATTAGTGGCTTTATGTGTATTACTTCCCTTCTGTTTCCCAAAGCACCTTGGGGCATTATACCGAGTGTATTGGCAGAGTGGTCTACGTTGCCTAGTGATAAAAATCAATGGCTGAGTTTATCGTTTGCTCTGAAAATTGGGTTTCGATTTCTTGCTGCATTGCTAACGTACAATAGTTGGAGGTTGGCCTGTTCTGCAGCAGATATCAGCACAACGTTTTGCATGACAGGGGTGCAGTACTGTCTATCTTCGATTGCTGTCGTTATACAAAGGTAACTTATCAATTAAGTTTAAAAATGAATTGGTTTCCTTTTAAAATTAACAAAAAACGTTTGTTCTATTTTAGACGATTGGACGACTTGAAAGATGTAAAGGGCTTATTTGACACGGTTTTAATCCATCGTGGATTTCAGATACTAGCTCGAATTTATAATAATATGATGCAAATGACCATAACTCCAACTTATGTTGTGTTATCACCGTTACTCTTTTCTACAGCAGTTTACAGTCTTGTTTTACTTGGAACTAGTATTGATTTGGCTTCTCTTATAACGCTTGTTATTACGTTGAGTATTTCCATGTCTCAGAATTTCGTTGGATTTTACTTTGCTATTCAAGTGTTTAAGGAGAGCAGCTCAATTTTTAACAGGAAGCTTGTGTTTAAAAACTTGAAAGGCGGTGCTAAGGAGAGTAGATATTTTCAGAGAATGGTAACCAGGTACTGGAAATCTTTTTCATTGATAAAAATCTACTTTTTCCATGGCAGCTTCTTTGAGGATTGTACTTGTCTAGTTATATTGGACTTTTCAGTGAATCAAGCAGTCAGTTTGTTATTACTGTAAATTTGATCAAAGTTATTCGTTGTAAGATTAACAGCGTAGTTTAAGTAATAGGAAGTATTCTAGTTTAAATATTGGGTATTTGCTTATGCAGCATAAATGCAAAGGTTTTAGTAAAAATATAAAACTTTGCACTTTGTTTTCAAAACCATTAATTAGTTATCAACTTACTTGGGTATGAGTGTATTATTTTTGTTGTTAAATATATAATATATTATTTGTAAATTAAATGCTTTAATTAGATAATAAAATTTGAAATGAATTCGTAACTACTTTTGTTGTGACAGAAGCAAAAATTGTACAGTCAAATCTATCGAAAAATCTAAACATTTTAAATGCGTTAGCTCTTCTAAATAGTTACTATCCCCAAATTTAATGTAGTTATTTTATAATGGAAAACCCAATAAAATGCATTTGTATGTGTGGGCTTGCATGGATTGTTGCAAATTTTAGTTGCAATGGCTCGTTAGATAAAACCTTACATTACAAAAAAACACTTTTATGGCATAAAATAGATATTTACCAAATTATAACGTAGGTAATATTTATGATCACTTTGTCATGATCTGTTCAGTAGTTTTCACCAAATTCACTGAAATTTGATTTAATTTAATTACGAAACCAGACGTAATATTCAAAAATCGACTGAAGGGGCGACTGAAGACAAATACATGAAAATTTTAACTAAAGTGGTACGTTCCCTTGCGAGATTAATTTTAAGAGTCA
>JAQFZH010002711.1:0-15714 GCA_034695485.1 Entomobrya nivalis | reverse complement strand
ATATTTGAAAATGTCACTAGATGTAAAAATTGAGCATAAAATATATTTTCGAGGAAACTGCTAAGTTAAAGTGATACCTTATTAACTTTACTATAGAGTTCCACGTGTAAATGTTGAAATGATGAATACGAGTAGTCTCTGCACTTATTAAAGTCTCGCATAGCATACATTCTTAAGTGCTATTGAATTACTCCAAATTCTGGGTATTTCATTGGATACAAGTTTTTAGGCATGTAGCCAAAATAGAAAACATTTCATTTCTAATTCACTGTTCGTCGCCATCATCATCATCAAAATATGAAGAACACTAAAATAAATTTGATGAAAGTCTTTCGCCATCATCATCGTTTTCAATTTATTGCTTCATGCCACCTATGGTTTTCGTATCTCACACATATAATTTCAGGCGGTGTCTTCATGCGAGATCAAAATTTACATACATTAATTCTTCAGTGAGATTTGATTTTGAACATTTATTTTAGGAATTCCATGAAACATAATATTTTGCAGACTTTTTAACGGATCAGCTAATGTCACGGGGTATCCTTTATAAAAAACCCGTGTAGGCTTCTAACATATTTGAATACATCATAGAAACTTAAGAATTAAATTTCAAGTCAATCAAATATATAACAAAGTGACTAAAATAGACCACTGTAGAGGCCTATAAACTGATTTACTTTTTTATAGCGACTAAACAGGTATGCAAAAACTTTTTTCCGTGGCTGCTACTTATTTGCATTGCTTCAAAAATAAAATTGTCAGAAAAACCAGCAAACAGTATTACCACTGACATTTTTAATTTTCCTAGTGAAAGTTCCCCAAATCACCAAAGCTGCCATTTTGGTTATTTAGTTACTACGTTCAAGAATAACCCAGCTTTCACTCATCCTGAAAATAATTTTTTCGTGGCAATTATAGTTTCCATTTAATTGGCAACTGGTGGTAACACATTTTTTGATGTCGGCCACAGACTCAAGTCGACTGGACCCTTTCAACGATTTCACTAAACGATAACACGGTTACATGTCAGCTTTAATGACTTGCTTTGAAGTCGCTATCTAGTATATGTGCAATAAATAGTTTTGATATTACTGAAATTGAGCACTTCTAATTGCGTGGGACTAACCCAGTAGCTATTATTAGTCGGTCAAATATGAATATATGAATAAGGTCTTGGAAATATTATATAAACTGAAATAGAACACTTGCTATGCAACAAGCTGACCACTTCAAGGTTTGGATATTTTTCCTCGTCTGCACGTCTTTCTGCCGTGCTTACACGAAAATTCAAAGAATACCACATTGCATGGGGTAACCGTCGTTTGTCAAATTTATAATAAGGGAGACCTAAAAATAGAAAGGTTTCCAGGAATAAAATATATAGCCGGTCTCAAAAGTAAGGAGAATCGTAAGAGTCCTCCTGCGGCTTTGAAAGCTTTTCCAGCAGTACTCGTAGAAAGGCAATGGGAAAATATCGCGTTTGAAATTTAATTTCTTTACAGTTTATTCCTTGTCATAATGTATGGTTAAAATGGTCGTTTGAAGTCACTCCAAATAAAACAGTGACTCGTATATACACATGTATCCTAAATATATATAGACATGTGTTATAAATAAACATGGATGGAAACACTCAAAGTAGAAAACGTTTATTTTGAACTCTAGAAAAACCACAAATCTTTACTAGTTGTCTAGTTAGTTATTATTTACAGGCTACGGTATAATAGTTTTAGCTAGAATGGTATCTTGTATTATAAACTGCAGCAAAACGAAAAATGAGTTGTCAAGAAAATCTTGTGTATCTAAATGTTGAAAAAATGTAAAACTTTTTAAAATATTCATTAAACTTTAAGTAAATAAGATATTTTTTAAAATTTATGTACTGAAAGACCTCTTAAATATAACATTTAAAGTAGCCCATTCCAAGAAAAAAAACGCAAAAAATACTTTAATTTTTTTTGTTTAGTTTAAGGTTAAATTACCGCGTCAAATATTAGTGTTTGTTGTTTGATATAAGTGTACTAGAATATTTTTTGTTTGGATTTTTTAGTCTTTTTCTTTTGTTTTACAATGGAGTTTCTGGAAGTAAGCATTGAAGCTGTTCCTAATATTTCAAGCAACCTAACAAGACTTTATATTCTTATAAAGCAACCGACGTTTTTCTGGAAATTTTACGCCCTCAAATTGTAATAACCGCACGTGTGCCTAAAGTGTTTAACGGAGTAGCCTTTTAAATACTTATAAGGACACCTCAAGTAGCATCAAGATCTTCAATAACCAAGAATACTGCAATAACAAATAATATTACGGTTTGGCGTACTGAAAGTAATACGAAGGTAGTAAAGCACCCATTAGTAATATAAAAGCTCTCTCACGGCTTGAATTTCGGATGCAAATTCATTCAACATTACCAACTAACATTACACAAACTTATACAAAACCAGATTCGGAGAACGTTTTCAAAGTTTCAGGTTGCATGCCATTGCGATTCCCTTGTTGGATGTGGTTTTGCTATAAATCTCGAGACTATCCAGAAAAACTGTCATCTCTCCATATCACAGGTGTCGAGTCGGTCGTTGTGAGCACTTAACCCTTTATTTTGCTTTGTTGTTGTTTTGTTGAACATATGACAGCGGGGAGTACAAGCAATAGTAACAAGCTTAGCAATACTGTGTTTATGTTGCTGCTTGCTGTTGAATACATTTTTGTGCTGCGTGGTGGTGTAGCATGCATGATTATAACAATCTGTTCTTGGGATACTTTTTTGTATATTGGTTGGTTGGTAGCATAGCGAGAGTTGTATAATACTTTTTCTCTCATTCTCTCACTAATTCAAAAACACCGCCACCACTATCTCTCTATAATTTCTATTACATGCGTTCACTCCCATAATACACTATTACTATTACGCATATCTACCACTATTACCACGCATGCCACTACACACACACACGCACACTACTGCTACACACATACACCTATACATACACAATCACACCATTCATACCGTCAAGGGGGAAATTCAAACTACTACAAAGATACATCATTGATGATGGTAATTATCGTTTAATTATGTTATTGTTGAAAATTATTAAAATCAACATGATCATAAGTGACACATCTAGTAGCTGCATCTCTGAATCTTGGACACTTTTGTTGTATGTTGGGCATTCCCCGCCCCCATAGACGTTAGCAACCAGCCCCTACCCCTTAAGTGGAAGTTGGGGCATGGGGCAAGTTGAGACAATGCTATAAAAGCATGGGGAAACATGTGACAATGCTATAAAAGCATGGGGAAACATGTGACAATGCTATAAAAGCATGGGGCAATTTGCGACAATGCTATAAAAGCATGGGGCAATTTGCACCAATGCTATAAAAGCATGGGGCAACTTGCGACAATGCTATAAAATTGACGGGGAACTTGAAAGAACTAAGTTAATCGCAATTACGTAGTTCTTTTCGTAATGTAGGACATAACATCGTCCGAGGGTGGGAATTGAGGGTTTTCGGTGGCCCGCAGAGTCTCTTTAATATTACTGTGCTTAGCGCAGTAAATGGCCTTTTCTAGTTTTATATAATATATGTATGTACATAATAGAAATTTGTAACGAGCACTTTCCTATCATGGAATAAATGCATCTTGAGATGTGAGTTTGTTCACATCTCTCTCCTTCTTCTCCATGAGGTGTACACATGATTTGGTGTGATATGATGTAGGATGACACGCAATATTCTAACGAGCGGCTACAAATTTAAGTCCATGCATCTTTAAACACTAAAGGTAGTTTTTTACCAAATGCATACTTTTAATTGATAAAATAAAATAATTAAACTATAAGTTATTACGGTGATGTGAGAGTCAAGCAATTGATGTAAAAGTGGTTCGTTCTAATTGATAACACTTAGACTAGTATGTTGGATTTCCACTTGTTTATAATACTTTACCATCTTTATTAAAGCCATGTTCATATAGTAGTCATATATATGTTTTTTGAGCTAGGCCAAGTTTTTATAGAGCTACTATCGAATCTATTTAGTTGGCTCATTTGTTGAAATGAAAATTTGACACATATTAAATATTGCAGTAGGAAGACTTATATTAAGTACAATAAAAGAGAAACATATGTACGTAAAAATTAGAAACAAACTGATGAAACTCAGCCAAATAAATGTTATATGTAGTATTTCAAAGCTTAGAAATTGTGTCTCACATATATTAACTTTTCGTAAACGATGAATAATAAAAGTAGTCACTCGTTAGGAATAACCTTATTTACACGCAGTCAAAAAATAGTCTGCATTTTACATGAAAGCGAAAATGTATGAGTTGTGTTGGTCGTTCACCTGTAGCTTATCATTACAAGGTGTATTGTCCTTTTAACAAAATGGTAGTAAGAAGGTGCATCTAGTTGAAAGAAAATTTAATTAATTTAATGCATCACTTACATTCCATTTGACATTTTGGCTTTATTTTAATGTTTTCCTTTCAAGATTTTTAATTTCACAGAAATGTCAAAGGATATCTAAAAAAGCTAATTTTACGAATTATAATTTTCTAATTGAAAACCCATTTGTTATTCGTCGAAGTGGCTTTTTGATGTATGCGAGTGTGTAAAAATTGCTACTTGTTGGAAGAATGTTGACGCTATTTGAGAAAAAACCAGATATGTTAGATTGCATTACCGTCGTTTGATAAGACATTTATCATGATGGTTAGATGAACATTTATTATGGTTTTAGCTATACTACTTTCATTTACGCTACTTTGACTTCGTTTAAAATTTACAGAAGTCGTAAGGAGTTTTGAGTGCAAAATTAATTTAAAATATTTACCTTTTTCAAAAAAAGATAAATACTTATAGTTTCGTTTTTTATGTTATGGTGAAAGTAATCTGATTGCTTCTTAAGCCAAATCCAATAATAAAATGGTATATTAAGCATAAATTGTAACATTCTAAAGAATCCACATATATACGGCGTTTCACCTGCCAAAAGTGGACTTTATATAAAACTTATAAGTTATCGATTTTTTTAAACTTGAGCTAGTAAAAACGACGCAAATCTTTTTGTACAAGTTGATTTTCAGTTTTGGCAGTTTAGAAATCTGTCGAAAACCTGTTCAAAAATTTGAAACTTTTTAAGCCAAACGTAAAAATATTGGAATGTAGCAATTTCATCTAGTTTATTGGCTTTGTTGAAAGAAAAAATGATGAAAAGTTATTTGGTAGAAAGGTTTTCGTTAGATATTCGTATGGAGGTTTCTAATTTTATTATTATTTATTTATAAGCCATATTTAAGACATGTGAATTTCTTTATAAACATATACAATGCACGGAATGAAAATGTATGTTGTGAAGCTGCGTTAAGATATTTAAAAAGATTTATCCTAACTATTTTTTTTCTCTGAACAAGCTCAACGTAATCTTGTTAAAGGTAAAGTGAGCTGTAAAATTAGCAACATTTATATAGAAACATATTAAACATATCGAAAGCATTCGATATATAAATGCGTTTATAGCTTTCAACTAAAACGTTTTCTCGGTTAAATTGGAATGATGTAAAATTACGTATTCTGAGTATCCCGTAAAAAATATTTAAATTGCCATGAAATGTTCTCAACCATGTACGGAGTAATAATATTCATAAGAAATCCAGTTCATGGTGCCAAATTTTAAGTTGACATCTTTTTTCTTCATGAACAGTTTGATTTACTGCATTGAAAAAAACAATGAACCATAAACACAACGTCGCCGTTTCGATCTACATCGTCAGACTCGACAAAATATATGAATACGTCTGTTTTCCCACAAATAGTTTTAGCATTTCCAAATAAATACGTCGATCATTTTTTACAGCTGTGAAACATCTCACACTTTTCGTTAAAATTTTCACAGTTTAAAACTTATGCCAAGTGCTTACATTATAAAAGTTATATAAAACATAAACATAACGGTCTACATAAAACTCTTTTTTCCCAACGAAAACAAAATATTGGAAAAACCTTGAACTTTTAAATGCTAGCCACTTTTTACAAATGCATTTGTAAGTTTGGAGGTAGAGTAAATCTGTAGCTGATTTCTAAGTATCTAATGTTTTCAGACTACTGATTTGCTTTTCTGCTTTATTCAGGGGCTTACCCGTATCATATCCAGCTCTTCATACCTGTATCTCGAAAAAGATCAAAGAAGCACATATCTCTGAACCATACGATAAAATTCACTTTATTGAAGATATGAATAATAAGTCCAAAGCACATACGCATAGTTTGATATTATTGTTTGAAGTGATTTACAAATACCCTCAAAGATATATACACAACTTTACAAATATAAAACGTCCAGACTTTCAACAGATCAGCGTCGTTCTGATTTGGCGCCTCAAAAAAACAAGAAAAGATGAAAGGTTTTACTAGTTCCTTTTTTACGGCAGCAGGCAGTGGAGCAGTAGCGGATTTACCCTTAAATCAAACTTTCCCGTGAGAATGCTTGTTTCATCTCTGACACTCACTCACCTACCAACAAGTTAGGATTTCCTTTTACTTCAAATACGAAAGTTTGAGGACCATTGAAAACTTTCCGATAAACTAACAAAAACCAACAAAAACAAATAGACTGTTTCTTTCAGTCAAGTACAGAAATACATACAAGGTTACTCCTGTGTGTAAAAGATGATTTGCGATACTATTAGAGTAAAAGTGAGAAACTTTTTCTCCACTAATAATTGTGCATAACAGGGTTATGGAGCAACTAGTTTGTAAATTTCTAATAGCAACCTGAAAAAAGAAAGTAGAGTTTATTAACAAGTATGACATGTTTTCAGTATGACCAGCAAAAGATGTTTTTATTGACTTTTATGTTTGATGACAATGCGATAGTTTGATGTGTTTTCTTTTTTTGATGGTTACTTTGATGATACGTATTTATTTTCGCTTTGATTCAAGTCGGAAATCTTTGGAAACTTCTTGTACAAAATAACTACAATAAGAATAATGTAATCTAAAGTTTTTCTACAGAAAACATTCCGGTTAACATTTTTATAGAAACGTTTATTGGACTAAAGCCCTAAAAGGATACAGAATAAATTGCAGGGGGAAAATTACGCCTTAGGACAATTCCAAGGCATAAACGAAGACCCTACTTTCCTTTTGAGACGATAAATTAAATACCTTTGATCTGGATAACAAGTTATGACAGAATATCAAGTCGTTTTTGCGAAGTCATTAGTTTATTCTATAGATTTTAATAAGAACGCAATTCTCCTTTAAAAAATGCAAAAAATGTAGTCAGTTTGGTGTGAAATAATAGCATGTTGCTAAAAAAAGTTCGTAATTCAACGAAATATTATCGCATTTCTGCCTAAAAGTAAACATTGGTTAGTAAAAAGTAGACAAGGCCCACAAGATTTATTTATTGAAATAAAATGAAAAATAAGTTTAAATAATGTTGATTTTAGAGGCGCGTGTTTTTAAACGAATATATCATATTGACTTCAATGTACTGTAAACTTTATCGTGTATCGTAGCATCACTGAAAGAAAAGGTCAGAAATTTGTAATATTTATGTTTAAAAGGTTTATACCAAACTATAAATAAAAAAGCCTTTATTGCTGAAACTAAAAATTTAAGTCCTTCAAAATCGTATCCCAAAAACCATCTCCGTTTTAACCAGAGGATGTGTGCAAGGATTACATTATTCTTGGATAATATTATTCAGTAGGGAATTATTTTTGTGGATATCACACTTTACTGATCCTGAGCTGCCAAAATACTAGAATGAATAAGTGAACACATTTGGGATTATTGCATTTCGTTAACCACATTATTGTTCACGCATTGGTTTCCAAGAACCCTGTATTAATGCCCAAGATTACTATAACAACCTCTGAATCAACAAGTCAACTACATTTGACTATGAGCAAATTATTCATTTAACACGATGTTACGAAAGGTCCATAATGATGTAGACTTTATAATTTTGATTAGCAGAATACTTCTGTATCAATATATTTAATTTAAAAGCTGCTATTTTTTTAAACATTTTCATCATCAAATTTGATAGGCTCTGAAACTAAATCTAACCAGTTATCCAGGTTCGTTTGACTTAAACTACCAAAAATGCTGGCTTTCTTGCGATGGTGGGTTCAATGTAGCCAAATAACTCGTGCTCGCATGCAATATATTAAAACTCAAGCAATGCAAAGCTACTAAAATGGAATTTTTAGTGCAAAAATATATGGTTTGCTCTTATTTACTTGACATTAGACTCGCCTTTATTTGGTTAAATATTTACAATGCATACAAATTAACGGTTAGTTTTATTACAGAAAAGTAAAAATATATATTAAAAATTAACCTATAACTATATTATTAAATTCGTTCAACTATTTTTTCCGAATCTGTTTCTATCTTTTAATGCTGTATTTTCATCAAAGCGGATAGATTACTAGCAATTGGGAGAATATTTATGTTTTTGAACATTTATGGTATGTCGACTAGTACTAATATCAAATACCGCGTATTACGCAGCTTTTTCATATCATTGAATACACGAAAATGTTTGCTGTTTGCTTTCAATTTCATCCTTACAATTGACTAGTTTAAAACCCAGTGGGAATGCCGTACAAATATTTTTCTTTGATGCTGATTTGAATTTTTTTGTTCAATTTTGTGCTGTTTTATAGATTTAGAGATTTGTCAAGAGAGAGCAAAATTCTTGCTATTCGAATCATTCAATTTGGCAGTGCCATACTCATTATGCTACCATTTAAACGATCTCTCAAGAGAGTTAAATAAATTGGTGAGGTTGTAATACGAAGTGAAAGTGGATCACGACATCTTATACGTTCGTATTAAGTTCGGAACCTTTTTTAAAGCTAATATTTGAAAAGGTCAATGTATTAAAATTAAATTCTTTGAAGATGATAAGTGAACAAATCTTAAAATTTAATAAAATACTAAAAAGTTGTTTCTTTTGGGGTTAAATATAAGGTTAATACGAAGGCATAGCATTTACTAAAAATTTGGTTGCATTTTTGTTTGCATTCTTTGTAGATTTTATATTGAATGAATACCTGAACAACGAAATAGAATAGTGAAGAACTAAATGAATTATTGATTTTCCTCTGTGAGTCCCCAATTACCACGAGTTTATGGTTACATCAGTCATCAACCTCCTCGCTCACATTTTCTTCATATTGCCAAATTAAAAAGAAACGAGCCCTGCTGCTCAACGTGTACTTTCAAACATCAAAAGGCTGTTTGTAGTTTCGTTAATACCATTTAAATATATTATTTTATCTACATTCTCAAACAAGTCATCACAACATACGTATATTGGAAACTATACAACTGTTTTTGACGTTATCAAAGTCACTAAAACAATATTATCAATTTTAGAGTCAAATTTCATTGAAAATCTGTCTGTTATACAAATCTTCATCGAATTTCTGAGAGCTACGAGCCCATATGCAGGAATGACTTTTGCAGGAATGATGGAATATACAGCTTTTGCACGAATAAAGGTAGGATCACGAGTTACATCTTGTTAGACTGGACAAAAAACGTCACTAAATCAAGATTATTAGTTTCGTGTTCATTTCCCCATTTTACATAAGCAATGAATTTTTACATAAATGTCAGCTAATTTTCATTTCAGTGCAACTATATTTGAGTTAATTTAATTAAAAACGATTTCTCTAAATAATATACAATTGTAATCAAGTTAGTTTTGATGCGAGCGATGGAAGTTTTATTTATTATATAATTCTAAGAAGGTTAGATTATTAAGGTTCGCACGTGTTTCAAACTGGCTGATCAATTTAATGAAAAATTCCAACCATTTACCAATTCATGCATATTGAAAATTTTATCTGTTTTTTTACATAATTAAATGTATTAATGTAAGCATTTTTAGCTTTAACTACCTGGAGTTTTGGGTTTTTCATTAAGGGATTAATAAAAACCCGATGAAATCTATAAACACTAAACGAAACGTTTGAATTCTTAAACCTCAATCAAATAAGTACCATATTTCCAAAAAACGGAATGTATGGAATTTTTAATGCTTATAGCAACCATGGAATTTAATTTGATGCGTAGCTTTCAGCACAATCAACTACAAATATTTTTGACAGAATGACATGATTAATGAAACTTATAGTAAGATATTCTATTTATGTTCTTCTCTTACCCCAATATATTTCATAGAACCGTAAATAAGTAAGTGAATTTGTAGTCAGGTTTTTAATACAGGTCGTAATTTTTATTTCTACTTCAAATGATCCACACAGGTAATAAATAAACACAATCTACGCCGCATCCACTAAATGAAATTTTGAAATCTATTGCCTTTGTGATAGTTTCGAGGTCTTCATGGAGACGGTTTAGTCAATAATCATACTCAATTTGACATGACAAGACCCTTTTCAAAAATATACAATTTAAAGTAGGGCACTTTTTTGAACTTTAAAACTAAATTCAATATTGAACTTTTTTATTGAAGTTTTTTTTAGGCTTCAGCTATTTTGCAAATATATGATCGTGTGAGCAAGTGTTTTTTTATTATTATAGCCGAGTGCATTTTGTATACAAAATTTCATGGAATAATTCTTGAACCTTTTAAGTACAGTTTTTCTCGATTTTTAAACCATGCACACTTATTTTTCGCCCTATTTGCTTACTAGATTAAACATTTTAATCCGTTTCACAATATTTGTTTTGGAATATAGCTTGCAAACTCTTTTCACAGAGAAAACATCAATCCACTTTTACAATTGAAACTTTATTTTTATTTTCAGGTCACATCAAAATGAAACTTGGTTTCACGGTTGCACAAGTACAATTTCAATAAATACTGATGCATTTCCAATTTAAAATGTACTTGGAAAAAATGTTGCATTTTTTGACGTTACAATTTCTCGTAGTCGAATACCAATGTAAATACATACTTCAAACGTCAAAAGTTTGCAAAAAGCTTATCGAAACAATTTCTTACAAAACTCATGACAAAAAGGCCCAACAAATTCTTCCTTGAGTGCTCAAGCACCAGAAATAGTTGTTTCGCTGTTCGAATATACTGGTCGAGTGAAAGCAGCATCCAAGTTTCCTACAAGTTTTTTTTAGGTTGATGCGATGAAAATGCTTTTTTGTACTTTTTGGGCAACTACGTTTTCTTTTATACGCATTACAATAGTTCCAAAACAAGCAAAGCATTACAAGCTTTTTGTCTTTAAAAGTTGCAGGCATGCACAATTTATTATGTTACACTTCAATAAATACATAAGGGAATACTTTGATCCGTTAAACTTTAATACAGTGTTACAAATAATGGAAGTATATAAATTGTCATTAGGTATTTACACTTATGCTAATATATTTAGTGCGTTTATTTATATTTGTACCTGTTTTGTGTTTTTTCATTGATTTTAATTTTTCAACCAGATAACGTTTCCAACAACTGTATGTGTACAAGTACTAGTCATGTAAAAATTAAAATCTTATTACATATTTGATAAGCTATTTAACATATGATTTTCTCCTGCAAATATCAATACTATTTATTTAGTTAGCTTCGAGTTGTAACAAATATATACTGAACCAGTAGCGTATTTTTCTGCCAACTTTGAGCATCTTTAGCAAATATAGATTGTGAGTTTTGTCCTGTCCGTAGATCCACAGAATGTCTAGCATTCACGTGATAACTTTTGAAAAGAAAACAAGAACAACTTTTCTTCTTCGCACAAAAGTTTTTGTCTTCTTTTTAAGTCAATTCAGCACCATACTTTAACTGTTTGTTTTATTTAATGAGGAATGGCAAGTTGTCGCCTATTTGCCGCGAAAAGTTTTTTGTTTATTTGGCGATCTTACGTTAACACTCAATCAAAGGAAAGTAGCAAAACTTGTTCGTCCGGGTGTCCAATTTAGTTAGTCAAATAATTATCACTGGTAGTTTTTTCCCAAGACACTCTAGCAAAACCAGCATACTATTGACATACTTTAAAGATACAGGTTACAAGTTCTGTATGCTACAAACTTTTCAGAAAATGGTCGGTTGACGTGTTTAACAGCAAATGAACTAAACAAGTCCATCTAACAATCTTATTTTACTTTATTCGAAGTTGTGTTTTTATTTACTTTTGTAGCAAAAGGAGTCACTTCTGTTTGCACTGTTTATACTAACTTTTTGTTTGTCTATACAAATCGTATTTGATTAATAATATAATTATGTGAACCAAAAGTAAACACTATGTCGTCGTCTGGGACTAGGTCTTCTGTTAACAAAATAACAATAAAGTTTAATCTAAAGAACAACAAAGAGTCTTTAGAGCACGGACTAGTTTTTCCCAAGGAGGTTACCAGACAAGTCAGTTGAAGAAACCTTTTGGGTAAATATGTGCATAACTTTAAAAGTTTTCTTTGAAGTTGTGTAATAAGTTTGTCTGGTTTAATCAACAGACAGCAGACATTGCCATTTCCATCATATTTTAAACAGTATGCGTATATATTGCATATTGTTTTAGTTGAAAGTTATTCCATTTGTTTCATTTGAGGAAAAACGTTTCATTAAAAATCATTAATTCACTGAAACCAAATGTAGCATTGTTTATTTCATGTCAAGTCAATGTCAAAATATCTTATTTTGAGAGAATTTGCCAGGAAAGTCCTAACATCACCTTTCTCCTCCCATGATTTGTAAGAACAAACTACTACACTTTGTGTAGTTTTTGGCTTCGATGAAAGTTGTGTTTGTAAATTTGCACATAGTTCATTCTTCATTGTATCACGCATCGGCAAGGGTTTTTACTTCAGTGGTTTTTCAAAAGTGATTTCATTATATGATCGTTATGCCTGCAGAAATGGAAACCAGATATAGAACTTTCGTATATTGTAAATTATTTGCCTTTCTTCAAATTTACTGTACAATAAAATAGTATTATTTTTATAATTGGAACATATTTATTTAACATAGAATCCAAAAAGACCATGCTGTCATATTTTGGATTAAAATGAAGTACAAATATTATTCGAATGACTGATTCAATTTTTTGATACCACTTATTCACCAAACGTTGGCATACTCAGATTCAAAGTATGGGCTGCGTATTATGACTGATTACATTTAGCTTACGGCTAGATGCACTGCGATTTAACAACACAAAAAGCTAATTTTTAATTCACAGGAATCACTCAGTTATACGAAATTCATAAAGCCTCGAAATATTTATTAAACGGACTCCACTGTAGTTTATGAGTGCGTATTTATACTCTCAGAAACTCTATTCGAATGTTTGTTTTTAACACTAATTTTCCACTGAGCAATTGGACCATTTTCAATTTTTCTTGGAATTTACACAATATTTCTTTTGCAGAGTGGTGTAATTACTTCATTTGTCATTATCTTATTCATTCATATTCATGTATACAGCGCTCATTTCTCTTAATTTACCCACAAATTGAAGACTTAACCACATTGCTGTATTACCTGTTTCAAAACGACATTCTTTGAAGACTGGAATTTCATATCATATTTATAACTTTTCAAATCATTTAACAGGGGTTCGAATAAGACATGTAATTTACCCTACGTTGTTTTTAATTACAAACTGCGTAGTTTCTAGATAAAAGGTATCTTGTTTAAAATTAGCACTTGTTTTGTTGTTGAGCTTGATGTTCCTGTCCTTGGTGGGTTTACTGTATAATTTTTGAAATAATTTTATAAACAGGACTGTTATTTGAAGTAGTGGTATAAATGTTACAAAGGTAACCACTGCCGGTTTGACGAGTATAAAAATAGATTATACTTGAACATAAGTTACCAAGAAACTACTTATTTGCGTTTCTTCCCTATCTACAACACTTATAAGTTCATTTCTACAAAGATATTTGATTATTGAAAACCAAGGGAAAATTTTGTTTACCGGAAATTCGACCACATTATATTAAAAGTTAGTTGTTAGAACGTAACAGGAAGATACTCTAAATATCGGTTTATATGAAACAAGATAGTTCCAAGCATGTTTTTAATAGTAGAATAGTAAATGAGTCTAGAATTTAAATTAATTAATGAACAAACTCTAATAACATGTTTTATTCCAAATTTACGTCAATCATTGTTTTTGCGTTTCAACTTGTACATGTGCATATTATGCTCGAGTATTTGTATTTATGAAAACTGTGACGTCGAAACCAGTAAAAAATCTTAGACATCCTTAACATCTTGTTTCTTCATTTACATGTCACACAAGTGGTAAATTAAAATTCCTTAAAGTGTTGTCAAGCTGAAATTTAATGTGAAAATTTTCACGAGCCCTTTCTAAAACGATACCAAGTGACATTCGAGCAACAAAATACTCCTTTATTGCATGATCTTCACTTATTGTCATACTAGACAGCATTTTCAAAGTGATCAATTTAAAATACTTGGACATATACTATAAGTATGCACCCAAGGAACTCTCGACAGACTACAATTTCACAAATACACATCTTTCGATTTGGTTTATGTACATGTCGTACCATCGTTCTTTGATCTTTTTAACAAAAAGGATCAGTTTAAAAAACCACAATATTAAATTTCAAAGGAACAGATCAAAGTCAGACATTCTCAGTAAATTCTTTTGGTATATAAATCTGTGCAAGTGTTACGTATAATACTAGATATCAATGTCATTTCTTCGTTCAAATTGTTATGACCCGTTTTCTGTGTAACAATTCTCCGTTTTCGTCAATAATTTTCAAATTTGTCACATGGTAAGTCGTATACATATACACATCCATGGGCTTAACGCAAAGCAACACTTGTAGTGTAGGTAACCACTGACGCTCTTAAAACTCTCGACTTACCTTGAGAAAAAAGGTTTATTCTCCTACGTTTATATCCAAAAGACAGCTTGTACCAATTGTAACTTAATAGTTTCTGATCATGTAGCAAAGAACTCTGCTCAGGGTTATTCGAGTACATACTTAGTCTTCTGATTTCATACTATCTCACCGAAAGGCTATAGAATATCATAAATCTAAAATATATTACATTCTCGTGGGCTATACATAAGACAAACACCAATATATAAAAGTTCGAATTCCTAAACATTCCAAAAATCTTAATCCATAATGTAATTTAGATTTTAGTGGCCAATGACACTGTAGCTGATTAATATAGACTTGTATTACAAAAAATATTAAATAAACTTACAAAAAAAAAGAATAAATATAAGCGTAGGTCGAGTTAATGGACTTTTGAGACATGACTGTAAATATAATACTACTTGACATCTGAATTAATCAGTGTTCTTTTATATTTAACAAACTAATTTTGACGAGGAAGTAAGCTAACTTATTTTCCTGCTCTTTGCCACAAACAATTCAAACAGTCAAATTTTATTATTTCTGAAATTAAAATTATGTGATTTCCCAGAACAATACTTAATTTAGTATAAAAAGTTTTCGAGGTAGCACGCATCCAATGATAAATAAGTTATGAGAAATAGTTTTTCATTTAGATTACATTTCCCACTGCTCACTGTCTTCATAAATGTATTCTTTGCATTGATAAATTAAAATTTGATGAAGGTAATCTATATAGTCCGTTTCATAAATACGTGCGCCTCTTTGAACATTTATAACTTTTAAATTAATGGACCAAACAAGCTCTACTTTTCAACGTTGTACAACATAGAGTCTAGTTTAAAACTGTGCTGAAGGATTTTTCTCT
>JAQFZH010002710.1:0-15719 GCA_034695485.1 Entomobrya nivalis | reverse complement strand
TTTAGTCATGGGAACAAATAGAGTAGGCTCTATATCAATTTCACTAGCAGCTATATCAAATTCATAGAAATAGTTTTGAATTATTATTATATTTTTACAAGTACATAAATTGTAGTTGAGTACAAGACTTGTGTTAATAATTTTGGACTTACGTAATAAATACACAGGGAAAAGAGCAAGATATAGAATGTAGTCATCATCAACGTGATCCGCCATTGCTAAAAATGTGCAAAAAGAAATTTATCAGAAATAAATCTGACCTTTGTTATGAATATGTAAAAAATGATCACACAGAAGTGTATGTAGCGAAATTATTATTAAATTTCTAAAATATTTCATACCAGATCCCGTTTTCGTTTAACACGGTCGCTATGAGGATGCTCCTCTTCTTGGGGCAACATGATTCCAACAAAATTGCCCATCTCACTCACTCCTCTGCAAATTCTTCAGGGCAAACTTAGTTTATTTATTGAAGCGAAAGTTAAGGAAGAGTTGACTGCTGGTAATTGGATATAAACTCAATCCTTGCTTGAGAAATACTGATGTCAAATATGCAACAACTTCTTGCTTTTCATATTTTAAATATTTTTTTGCATATTGACTTCACTAAGCACATCATGCTTTAGTTAGAAAGCATTCACATCAAACAAGGCCAAGATTCTCCCTACTGATGAACTGACAAGTTGTGCAAAAAATAGCTCTGTAATATATCTTTTATATATTTTGCTATGATTTATATTGCAAGATAATACAAAATGGATGTAATAATAACCAATGGCGTTGTATTTGCAATAAAGCGAAGTAGGATATCCTACGACTAATAATTGAATTAAGGCCAATTTAAATCAACTATAGATGACTGTTTAGATTAATTTAGATATTTCAGTGAGGTATCTATCTCTTGAATCATTTAATTTGTCTGGGTTCTGGGAAGATTTTAGTGCACACGAGGAAGACTGGAGTCTGTTAAGAAAAGCCGAAGATTGGTTTGATTTGATAACATTTCCAAAAATATTTACTATATATTGGGCTATTAGCTAATCCTTTCTTTTGTAGCTTAATATTTTACAATTTGAGCATGTAAATTGTAATCTCAAATCAAATTATTTTCTAACACTTGCCAAAAAGCTATTAATACAAGAAATGCTAAGGCACACTAATTTATTTTATAATATTCAATAAATTTAAACTACAATACGCCCCCACGCACGCTTATGTTTAAATATCACGTAGACATGATAATTAAAATTTATACAAAATTTTTTGTTAGATTCGCTTAGAGAGTTTTCCAAGTATTATACTGGTATAACTCTGCTGCTGTCTTCGTAAACTGGGTCAGTTTAAAATCAGCATTTGAATTTATTATACCTAGGTTTGAACACGGTGCTTTAAAAAAATTCGACAGACTATAAAAATAGGCTAAACTGTATACATTAAACCAAGCACTAAATCTATCACAAAACCAAATGAAGTTTCAACCAATCTAAGTTTTGTAAGTTTATAGTATCAGTAGGACCGTAAATCCTTCTTATATGTGACTACGCGGAATCTGAATCTACATATTTTAAAATAAGTTTAATAATCAGTGGTCCTGTTTAAACGATAGAGTTTTACCTAGACTTAGCACTATATGTACATATATATAATATTGCAAGATCACAGTTTTAAATTATTTTGATAAAACATCTTGTAAGACGTTGTCCTTTCTTATATTTCAAGTTCATACATATATCAACAAAAATGCTAGCTTTTAATAGAATTCGAAATCACCAAATCGTTCCAGTCCTTACAAAAATTTCAAAGTCATCCTCTCAAAACTGTGCGAAGACAAAAAATTCCCATAAAAATAAATTACCAGGCTTACTCCGCTTCCAACTCAATTTTATAAACAATATCCATGGAAACTTTGACATATTCCTAGCCAGCGAAAATCCGGATCTAGTTCTGGAACTTAACAAAAATCATCCCAACCCATTGAAAAGACTTAAAATAGCACAATTTGTACATTTTGTAGTGCGTTTTATCCAAATCGGTATACTAGTTTATGAGTTGAAATATCTCAAGAACGTCCCTTCCGGAGACACTGTAATTTCTGTCTTCTTTTTCCTGCTAATGGCCCACACATTCATTCCAACAACTTGTTTACTTCAAAATAAGTGCAAAGATATTGTCAATATTATCAATACATTGTTTCAGATTCCGGTGGTCAAATCTTCGCGTCTTCTTCAATTTATGTTTTTCAACGTTCCTCTTCTTGGGATAGTTCTACCAGTGTTATATACACTTGTTTCGATTGTCAAAGGAATAGATCCCATAACTCTATATATTTTACGAATGCCAAATTACGAATACTCTATTGCACTAAAGTTGCTTGGATTTATTGTAACAATTTTCGAAACATGGGATGTCATGATAACTTGTAATTTTGCAGTTTTACTTTGGTATCAAGGCATGTTTTCCTGTTACATTGCTTTATATGAAATATCAAAGGAGTTTTATTCTTATACTTATAAAATTTCCAGGTGTTCCTGGAATCTACTTCAAAATATAAAAAAATATTAGTTTCAAAATACCGATGTCTACAATTACACACGCAAGGAATTGATACCTGTTTTCAAGAAAAGTATTCCCTCTACTTTAAGCCGATATTGATGTCTACGTGTATTGTGCCTGCGACACTTCTAATTAGTCCGAGACTTAGAGCAACAACTTCTTTTGTTGGTATATCACTAAGTTTGTATACAGTTGTTAATGCTTACATTGTCAAAGCTATAGGATACGTTCTTCCTGGTAAAGTAAATAGAATGAGTGGAAAACTTTTGATTGTTTTTAATAACATGCTTGCCAAAGTTACTAATTGTTATTCCAGGTGAGAGTGCAAATGGATGATCACAGCTTGTCGGGAAAATCGTATGTATATTGGCTATACAAATTTCTATGAACAGAGTACAGCTTTGAGTTTTTTGTATTTTTTGATTAACCAAACAATTAACATAACTTTGCTCTTTTAATTTTAAGTCAGAAGCTTAACGACAATTTATTAGGAGATATTACATAAAAATACAACTTAAACTATTAAAAGTAGTGCATGAATACACAGCAGATCAACTGTGAGTTATATAGTTTTCTTAAGGAAAGTTTATATACCAATTTTTGGCAAATGCTGAACGCAACGTGCATATAAAGCTGATGCGAATATCAACAGAATCAAATATCTAAGCATCCATCTTCTTCTGAAGATACTAAGGAGAAAGAGTATGCCGTAACATCGATATTTAAATTCATCACGCCATCTTTGTACAAGAAACGGGACAATAACCCGTGTTTTATCCATATGAACTTTTCGTTTGATGTAATTCAACTTATAAATCAAACTCCTAAAATGGAGGGAAAAACTTTTTTTTTGTAAATTCTTTAAAAAATGCATTTTGAGTTGATTAACCTAATGTTATAACCTATACAAAAGGGTTAATGGTAGAATAAAATTAAATATATTCGTAAAAAATACTACTCATTTACTCAACGATAAGTTATCTCAAACTTAATATATGATTATGTATCTTATTTTAACATTTACAATAAAGTTTATCTAAATATTTGATCACATTGCCAAATATACAGCTTTATTAATTTACAGAATTTATTTTAACAATCATTTTCGTTTCATTGTAAAATAAAGTATACACGGAAACACTAAAACTACAATAACTACCACAAATATAGCTCCACATTTAAGATAACATGAATTTATTTTTCTTGCGGGTTCCATCGAATTACAACTGGAAGTTAGTCCGCTAGTCTTTCCCTTATCAGAACTTTCGCTACTTCTGTCAAATCTCAAATCTTTTGGTCCACCAGTAATAATGGTCAATGGATGAATAAATTCACTTTTAGCACAGCGTTCCTCTATAAGTTAGCAGATATGAAATTAACTTTATTTTTTCTACATTTTTATTACAATTGATTCCAAAATAAGTATTAGCAAAGTGTCTTACCAGGATAAAATAAATCTTCCCTATTCATTCTTAAAGTTTAGAAGAAAAAATCTCACCGAAAAAAATAAAGCTAAACACAGCCATACGTATACTAATCTTAGGATATACTGATGTGCAATAAGTTACACAAGTTTCTGCTTAACATTTCCTTTCAGTCATATACAATTTCCATAAATCATCAACCAAAACAATGTGTGCGGTAAATAAATTTTTTGATTTACCATTTTTGTGGCTTGATGAGTCAGAGTTATTTATTTTATAACACCACAAGATATATACGATACGACCAGTAAACATATCATCAACCGGAAATGAAACCGTCTTGGGAATTTCGTACGTGATACGCATTCCATATATATTTGAGCGACATTATATAAGACACCGTTATGTTGCAGTTACATATATTTTACAATACATCCATCGAATACAAATTTTCCTCAAAATGTTTGTGATATTGATTATTTCGGTCATCCACGTGTCCTATTTTAACGCTATACATAAGAGTAGTAATCTTTAGACTAAAATTATATTTTCACTCAAAACCTGCAAAAATTAAATCAATCGTTAACATATCTTAACAAAGTTTTCCCAATCCTATTGTTCAGACAAGACACGATTCTCGATTTTTTCTTCTATATATTTCGCAATTATGCTCAACATATTTTAAACCGGACTAACAAATTTTTATAAAATTGCTTTTTATAACCCCCTAATAAAATCTAACTTATATATCAATATCGATACTATCGATTTTATATGCATGAATATTTTAATCGTCCTCCACATTTTAACTTCCTCAAAAAAAGACTTTCCTTCAGTTCGAGTATATCCCTGGCAACAGCAAAAAACCCTAACTTTTCACAATGTATCTCCACACAAAACTGCAATACAAACTTATCAACTTCCAATCTTCTATTTCCTCAATATTTGGAGTATTACCATTCATCTGGGATCCCCTCACCTTAAAATATAAATCCTCCTCCAAACAATATCGCCTATTTCTCCATACCTCCTTAATATGCTTTCTCCAATATATTTACATCGTCCAGGAAACAATTCGCCTAAAATATTTCAAATCATCTCTAAACTTCAGTGAAATTTACTATATTCTCCTATGGCTTATATTACTCTCCCTATTGCAAGTGGACATCTATCTATTTCTTACAAAGCACAACGAACTAATCGAGTTTCTAAACCAATCAAAATCGTACAATTCTCATATAGCCTTAAAATATACCAATCATTCTAATTCCCCATCAAGCCTTAAAGCTACTAAACTATGGGATCAATCCACCATATCGAATATCTTATCAGCTATATTTTGCCTTATCTTTGCTACGTTTCACTGTTTATATTTTCCCTTAGACTATACATACCCAACGCATTACCTTGGGAACCATCTTAACTTTTTGCCATTTTTCGCTAAATTTATTCTATACCTAATTTACATAGTCATTCAACTAATTATCCAATTTAAGGTCCAATTTACATTTTGTTTTTTCAACAATCTCGTGTTAGAAATTGCTGTTCAATATTTACCAATTATTCGTCAAGAATTTAATTTAAATTATGTCAAAAATAGTGAAATCTACCAAACGAACAACTCATTACGCTCAATTCCTAATTTAATTTTTGAATATCGCACTCTACAAATTCTACACAAAATGTGTTTAAACGTATTCGGTATATTATTACTACCCGGCTATTGTACAAGTTTATTTGGTTCGGTGATTTGCAATGTGACCTTAATTTTTCAACGGAATTCTATGGAAACCACATCCCAAATTATATTTCTAGGTTGTACATTTCTCCTTCAATTAATTTGGATTTTGATAATTCACGCAAGTATATTGGGACTTCTATTTAGTGGAAAGTGTATAGAAAGTTGGAAGAAATTTGATAAATGGTCAAAATTGGATATAAAATATTTGAAAAAATTTGCATCAAGTTGTAAACCATTTAAAATCAGTTACAAAAATTATTTTAGTTATGGGCGAATATCGGTATTGATTTATTTGAAAGCTATTTATCGACATACATTTCGGATTATTTGTGGGCTTAGAAATCAATAAAAAAAATCAATTTTGATAAGTTTTCAGAATATTTTTACAATTTATTTTTCTTATTTCGAAATATTTTTTTGTTCTGAAAAGGCATATAATTTTTAAATGTACAATTTGCACAAAAAAAATTATGAAAATACTTTTGTACGCAATTATGAAAATACGCTACTTTAAATATAAATAAAGCTTTAATCAAAACATTGAACTAATTACATTTTAAAATGACTAATTTAAATTAAAACTACACATCCTTACCAGATTCAGTCCAACTTCATTGCTTAGGAAGTTCCTCCAAGTTGATGTCAAGGTTGTCCAATTAATGGAAGGTGGCGCATATCCACCCGTAATCGCACTTTAGTTATCGCCTCCATTTTCAATTAACTCCCTCGGCAACGATACCACCCACATCTTAATCACTATATATATATTTATACTCTATATAAGAATTCTGCATGTAGAGCGGTGGTGACAGACAACTGTCAATTTAGCTGGATATGGTTCCTTTCAGAACTGGTAAGCATCAATCCTGCATTATAATTTTCAACTCTCAGAAAGGTCTAATTTGCATACCAAAAAAGCCTGGCCTGGTCATCTCTCTTAGCGGAACAAAGAAAAGGCAAAAATGCTCACGACACAAACAACTGCTTAACTGCTTGAAATGGCACTGTTTCAGGTCGAATGTCACCGAAAAACACTAATTCCTGTATTCACTGAAGAACGCTCTTTCCGTTGGTGTCAGTGACATTTTTTTCTGTGAACCAATGATTATTTTACGAATAAATCCAGCAGGACACCTAAAAAAACTCAGCCCGTCTTCTCCAATCCTTCCTTCCAATCTGTGGATTTGATAAGTCAATGGATTTTATGCCAAGACTACCTTTACTCATTTAGTAAACTTATCCGTCACTCAAAGTTATGTTATTTTTATTCACATGTGAGAAAATTGTTTATTTGATATGAGCTTATCCGGATAATGATCTTGTTGAAATTCCTGAATCATGTTGCTTTTTCAGAACTAAAAAATATCCCAGTGTCGATCATAGATAAAAAAATGATTTGGTCCTCGTTCTTGTTTTTTTTACGAAAAAATGACATCATGTTATTTTTCAATGCAATCCAACTATTAAGACAATCAATATGCTTTATGCTTTTATATTGAAACTGAGTACCATTGTAATCATTCCGAAGAGTCATCTAACAAATGTATCGATTTAGCTCAAACGTTAAAAATATATGAAAAATATGTGAAAGTTCGTCAAATGGAACGACAAACTTTTATTTTACCTAATTACCATAGCAGATGTGTAAAGTCAAAGGTTTCAAACATTAGAAGCTCCAGGATGGACCCATAATAATATATTGAAAATAATAGTAATATAATGACTTACACTAGGGAAGATTGAAGTATTGGACACAGAATATGTCGCAAAGAAACTTTACAAATGAATACTTATTGTACTCCTCTCACCATCCCATATCTGATGGCCTACAAAATTTGTGTTGTGGACACTCAACTTGTCCGACCGATTCGTTTAAGTGACAGCTGTTATCAAGGACATGATATCACAAAATTACTAGAAACTCGTGGGTACCCTTTATCACTCTATAACCGACGCCTGGCTATAGTGAAAGAGAATGAAGCTATAAGAAAACTAACACAGGCAACAGTTTTAGAAGAACAAAAAGCAGAAATCGAATGGATTCCTAGAGTGATACTCCCTTTCATCGATGACTCCACCTATAAAATTGCAAAATTGAGATTCACCCTTGGTGTTGAAATAGGATATTTTTCTGGTTTGAAATTTGGATCACTTCTATCAAACTTCAAGGAACGAAGACCACAAGAAAAAGTTGGTGTATACATTCTAAAATGTAAAAATTGTAAGGCAGTTTACATTGGAGAAACATTGAAGTGTATGGATGTAAGACATAGCCAACACCAATATGATGTGTCACGTAGTAATCCAAATTCCCCTGTAGCAGGACACATGTCAATCTTGGACATGAAATTGGATAGATGTTTCTTATTGAATATAATGCTAAAACTAATCATGAAAAACACTCCAAGTTTGGTCCTCAACTCATCAAATGGATATCGGTTTGACTCACTATGGGCCTCAAGACTAGTTGGTTTTTATATTATGAAGCTGAAGAAAATATTGAAAATCCCTATGTACAATTGACTTTATCAGTGGAGGATCAGTAGCGGAATTCCGCTACATTGTAGCGGAATAATGCTACACTGTAGCGGAATTCCGCTACTGATCCTCCACTGTTTATCTGATAGTTTACATTTTAATTTTTTATGTTAGCCTAAAAAACGTACATACATATGTAAATGTTTTAATCTACCTATGTACTTGTAGAAAAATCTGTTTGTTCATGCTTATGTCATGATGCCCTGAAGATGGTTTAATGAGTGAAACCGAAACGTCAGCATTAAAAGTTTACATTTCAAAAAAATGTCCTCTAACGTCGTTAATTCCTTAAAAAATCTATTAAATGTTAAAATTGATACTTTAAAACTAATGCGGACTAAGTCCAGATAGATTCAGCGTATTTCACTGAAGTATCTCTGGGATCATTTAATTTGTCCGTGTTCTGGAAGGACTTAATTTGCTACGAGTCGCGTTTAAAACAGGCACAAATTAGTTTATTTTATTTTATAACATTTCCTTAGATGTTTACTATATATTTTACCTTTTACACAATCCATTCTTTCGTAACTTATTATTTTAAAATTATCTTGTAAACTTCAAATCTTTAAATCGTAAGTTTAATTTTCTTGTATTCTAACAGGTGCTAAAATCTACTGCTACAGAAAGCCATATGGCAAAATAGTTTGTTTTTAACATTCAATAAGTTATTTAATCTCTCTGCTAACCTTCGTAATTTTGTACTACAATAACACACGCCCATGTCCGTGTCCAAATATCACGTAAACATGTAAACTAAAAATCAAACAATTTTATTTGTTTTCTTTGTTTTAATTAAATTTCTACGCGACGTGTGATTACAGCTTTATTGTTTTCTTTGCCAAACGGCTTAGTTTAAAGAAAGCATTTGAATAAACTATTTGTCGGAAACTGGGCTTAGAAAAATCAACTACTATTAAATCAACTACTTTAAACAAAGCACTTAATTTAGCATTCAACTTTCACATAATAATTTGTATTACATTACAAGTCAACAATATAGCTTGCATGTGAATAAATTCATTTAATAATTGGAGGTATTGTGGGCTCAGCGTTAGAAAGCACAAAAATATTTCGCACGAAAAAATTTCAATTATATTTACTACTTAATATTTGCCATATAATATTTATATATATTCAAAAAATGAAAGTTTTAAAAATAATTCGAAATCATAAAGTCGTCGTCCCAGTCCTTCAGAAAATTTCAAAGTCATCGTCTCAAACGTGCGCGAAACAAATTCGTCCAAAAATTAAATTACCAGGCCTACTCCGCTTTCAACTTAATTTTATAAACAAAATCCCTGGAAACTTTGATGTATTGTTTCCCAGTGAAAATCCACATCAACTTTTGAAACTTAACGAAAATCTTCCCGCCGCATTAACAAGACTTAAAATTGCACAATGTGTACATTTATTGGTGCGCTTACTCCAAATCGGCTTACTCGTCTATGAGTTGAAAACTCGCAAGAAGGACATTACCGGAGACACTGTAATTTCCGTATTCTTTTTTCTGCTAATGACCCAAACTTTCAATCTGACAACTTGTTTGCTTCAAACCAAGTGCAAAGATATTGTAAACATTATCAACACATTGTTTCAACTTCCCCTTGTCAAATCCTCACGTGTCCTACAATTCATCTATTTCAACTTTCCTCTTGTTGGGCTATTTCTACCGATGATATATGCACTTGTTTCCATTGTCAAAGGAATAGATCCCATAACACTGTATATTTTAAAGCTTCCCAGTTACAAATCTTCCATTCCACTTCAGTGCCTTAGAATTATTGTAACAATTTTTGAAACATGGGATGCCATGCTAACTGTCAACTTTGGAGTTTTGCTTTGGTATCAAGGAATGTTTTGCTGTTACATTGCTCTATACGAAATATCAAAGGAGTTATACTCTAATACTTATAAAATTTCCAGGGCACGCTTTCCCATATTACTTGACAATGTTTAAACTTTAGTTTCAAAATATCGATGTTTGCAATTACACACGCAAAACATTAATACTTGTTTTCAAGAAGAGTATGCACTTTATTTTAAGCCAATTCTGATGTCTGCATGTATTGTCCCTGCGACACTTCTAATTAGTCCGAAACTTAGAGCGACTACTTCTTTTGCTGGCATAGTACTAAGTTTGTATGTAGTTGTTAATGCTTACATTGTCTTGGCTATTGGATACGTTATTCCTGGAAAAGTGAATGGAATGAGTGCGAAATATTTAAGACTTTTAAATAGTATGCTTGAAAATGTTAACAATTCTTATTCAAGGCGAGAGTGCAAACGGATGATTAGAGCTTGTTGGGATAATCGTATATATATTGGATATACCAATTTTTACGAGCCAAGTACAGCCTTGAATATTTTGAACTTTCTTATTAACCAAACAATTAATATTATCTTGTTGTTCTAATTCTTTTAATTTCTGATGTTATCAGTTTTTAAACAGATTAATTTAGTCAACCTGCGTGTCAAACTAATTGAATACGTTTTTGCATCTTATACTTAACACAAAGCTAAAAGCTAGAATATTTATAACTTTATTAATGTAAGTAATATGTATATGTATTATACCTCGTTTGCTTTGTAAGGTGTGCAAATTGTTTAAAAATGCTGGACGAGGATGTATACATTTATTATAGAAAATATTTGTTTTGATTAAGAGCTTTTGTTGAATTGTTGACTTTGCTTTAATCAAAAATCTAAACGGCTAAACAGCAAAAATGTATATAGGCTAGAATTGCTTACAATTTCCGTTTTTCTACAGTAATCACATGAGTATGGAGTTATTTGGTTAACCAATGATTTAAACATAGTGTTAAACTTAGTGTTAATATATTATGTGAAAAAATCCCTAACATTTTATACATAGACTTTGCTTAGATTATTTCCAAGTTTTAGTTTTAAGTTTCCATTAAGTTTTATACTACTTAGTTGACATACCACAAAAGCGGAAATAAACTCATATTTGGAAGTTTGTACGTGACACGTCAACGTCACCCAGTCCATATATAAATCTGCAACAAACGTCAATTATACAAATATCCTAAGAACGTTTTCTAAAATCAACTACTCAAAGACACTATCCTCGTCTCTTTTTTTCTAGATATTTCCCAACTTTCCTTCTCAATATAATTTAAACCAGGCTTACAAAATATATAAAATAGCTTTATAACCGCATTTAACTACAAAACTTATATAATAATATTGATTATATATACATAAATATGTTAATCCTCCTACTCACCGACTTTATTTTTCTAAAAAAAAAATGCTTCAGTTCGAATTTATCCCCAGGCCAAATCAAAAAAAAACCGTTAAATTTCACCATGTATCTCCACACAAAACTGCAATACAAACTTATCAATTTCCAGTCCTCCATTTTCTCAATATTCGGCGTGTTACCATTCACCTGGGATCCCCTCACCTCCAAATACAAATCCTCCTCTAAACAATATCGCCTATTTCTCCAATCCTCCCTTCTCTGCTTCCTGCAATACATTTACATAATTCAAGAAACCATCCACCTAAAATATTTCAAATCATCCGTAAACCTCAGTGAAATTTACTACATTCTCCTATGGATTATCTTACTCTCCCTTTTACAAGTGGACATCTACCTATTTCTTTCAAGACACAACGAACTAATCGAGTTTCTAAACCAATCAAAATCTTACAATTCTCATATAGCCTTAAAATATAAAATATACCAATCATTCTAATTCCCCATTAAGCCAAAAAGCTATCCATCTTATCGAATATTCTATCTGCTATATTGTGCCTTATCTTCGCTACATTTCACTGTTTATATTTTCCCTTAGACTATACATACCCAACGCATTACCTTGGGAACCATCTTAACTTTTTGCCATTTTTCGCTAAACTTATTCTATACTTAATTTACATAGTCATTCAACTAATTATCCATTCACTAATTTAATATACATTTCGGATTATTTGTGGGCTAAGAAATCAATAAAAAAAATTCAATTTGATAAATTATCAGAAAAATTACACATTTTTTTGTTTTATTTCGAAATATTTTTTATTCTGCAAAAAGCATATAATTTTTAAATGTACAATTTGCACAAAAAAATTATTAAAATACTTTTGTCGTTTTTTAGTCAAGTTATCAATTCATTTAATTCCTCTGAGGTGGACGCAAAAGATCCTCGATCACAAAGCAGCAAAAAGGGGACCTTTTCACATTCTTGGACCAGCGATGGTCCTGGCGCAAGGTATCAACCTCTTTCCTCGCCTTCAAAAGCTACAATAAAAAATAACAATTTTAACTACTTACTGTGGTATTTTTAACTATTACATTAAATTTTAATTAGTAATTAAACTTACAATGGAGTTATCCATTCTGCTTAGTCGTTGGACTGCCTCTGCTTTTATGAAATCCATCGGGATTCCTTCGTTTCTTAACTCCATTTCTTCGTCAGCTGGCGCGGTTCCGTCACTCATGTTGTCATAATCGATCCCTCCACCTTCACCATCATCATCCTCATCACTACTTTCATCATGATCCACCTCCAGATTCCTCGGCTGCTGCTGTTGGTCACCTCCAAAAGGTCCCCTCCCCCTAATTGCCCCAGGCGGGAAGAGCCCTTGGAGAAAACTCTCCATTTGAGGATTCCCTCCACCTCCAGCAGATGGACCACCACCTCTTACTGAAGATGGAGTTTTCTTCCTTGCCAATACTGGAGGGATATCCCCTCGACCTCCTCCAAAAGCTTGACATTGACCACCTCTTTGATAAGGCCCTCCTCTCGCTGATGCACTACTCTCTCGTCGACGAACCTGACGAGCACGGATGTGAGCTGGTGGGGGAGGAGGCGGTGTCGGTGGTGGTGGAACCCTGTAGGTCATTCCAGCTCTCACATTTCGTGGGCGTTGTGGCGGCACCAGAGCAATGGGAATGGAGGGGGTATCTCCTCCAACTCCAGGCAACAAACGGATCGAGAACATGGGCAAGGTCCGTTTGTACCTTGCCACAAACTCTTCGATCTAAAAAAATAGAATTAGTTAATTCAACGAATTATCAACTAATTTTTTGGAGAGGGGAAATTTTTTTTTAGAAACTTAATTTAATTACCTTGTCATCAAGATTGGCAGACCATCCTGGTTGTCCATACGTTCTTTTGGGGGCGGCGTTTTTGTGGGGTTTCCGAACAAAGGTATGGCTGCACACGAGCACCTGATCCCCTCCAACTCCACGCTATTTAAAAAATAAATAAATGACTTTAATCAAAACATTTAACTAATTATATTTTTTAATAAGTTTAAATTAAAACTACACATACTTACCAGATTCAGTCCAACTTCATTGCTTAGGAAATTCCTCCAAGTGGATGTCAAGGTGGCCTCCTTCTCCACAATCGCCTCCTTCAAATTCCCTCCTCCAATTAGTGAAAGGTTGCGCATATCCACCCGTAATCGCACTTTAGTTAACGGTATCGCCGTCGCCATCTTCAATTTAACTCACTCGGCACCCACACCTTAACCACTTGAAGTACTTCAAAACACAAAAATAATAAATCCAAACATTAAAGAAAACTAAAATACTTAATTAAACTTAATGATAACACTAATTTTAAAACAATTGCTTACCGATTAATTAACTGAAGTAGTTTTCAATTAAAAATTAAACTTAACTTTGGTCCAAGAAAAACGAAAAATAAGCTAATTTATCCAACAAGAAGAAAGTTGTGGAATGAGTGGTGGTAAAGCTGATGCCTTTTTTTACTAAAAAAGCAGCAGACAGACAGGCAAGTCAGCAGACAGCACGTCGCCGAGAAGTTTGGCGGGAACTTAATGGACCGTTCATAAATGACATGAATTAATGAAGGCATCGGCATTAATTATGATGCTAGTTAAAAAATATTCTAAATGCCAATTAAATTGGTAGTCAAATAAAATAAACTAAAACAAATATTTTTTGGCGCGTTTTCTCCAAAATTTTTGGAAATTAATTTAATTGAAAATGCATTTTAAAATACAATTTTTTTATAACTAATTGTTTTGTTCTTTTTAAACAAAAATAAATAAAAATGTATAATAATTAATTGTAATTAATACATTAAACTAATCAGTATTAGTGGAAGATGAGGCAGTGGCAGCAGAGGTGGTGGCGGCGGCAGTAGATTGACTTAGGCCAATGATATCCTCCAGCTTATCATGGAGGGTGAAGCAAGACTCATAAAACTTGATTAACATTTGAGGATAAACCTTCCTAAAATGAAGGCTAGGTGTATAGACAAAATTGTTGTTGTCCTTGTCTACATCCTTCTCAGGATCCTCAAGCACCTTCAAAGTCTCCTCCTCCGAGTTGGGTTTGAGGCGAACCAACAACAAAAGCGAGCCATTGAACTCAGTACAGCCCAGCACACAAAGAGGAATTTCCTCAGAGCGCCAAAGTCGTCGAAATCGTGGCCCCTGTTCAAAAAATGGAAAAAAAATAATAAAAATACACAATTACCTAATTACCAATTAAAGTTAATTATATAGTTTTTTAAAATAAAATTAGTAAACTTACAAACAGCTGTTTCTGCGCCTCTCTCTCAACCCAGTTAACTTTCTCTGCCTCCTCCTCTTCTTGTTCATCTCTTGTCCCCTCCGCTTCTTCTTCCTCCCATGGCCACTCCTCCTCTTGTTCTTCCCCTCCTGTCCCCTCTACAACCGCCTCCACATTCTCCGCCACTGTCATCCCCTCCGTCTCCTCCTCCACATTCTCCACCACTGCCATCCCCTCCGTCTCCTCCTCCACATTCTCCACCACTGCCATCCCCTCCTCCAAATTCTCCACTACTTCCATACCCTCCATCTCCTCCTCCACCTCCCTCATCACCTGCACAGTTATTTCTGGTGGATCCACCTCACTCCCTCCATCACCACCACTACCATCATCCCCTGCTCCACCGTCTCCAATCCCCTCTTCTCCTCCTCCCCCATAATAATCCAATTCCGGAGGATCCGAGTTCCTCGCCACCCGATCACCTCCCTCATCTCCTCCTCCCACTTCACTCCCTCCAATGGCGATGGTATCGTCCTCCTCCTCCTTCTCATCCTCTCCCTTGCTTTTCCTCCTCACCCTCATCTCCTCTCTCGCCTCAAACTTGGCCATCAACTCAATGCAGTTACCAAGATGCTCCAACGGCTCCCAAGTGTTGTGCTTGCTAATAAAAAACCAATTAAATTTTAATTTCAACTTTAACCTACATTACTACAATAAAATATTAATTATGATTTCCAACTCACCTCTCCCATCCCACCCACTTGATCCTATACAACGGGACCCCATCCGGGCCCACCCTCTTCTTCAAAATTTTCTCGACCATCCACTCTTCGTCCCCATCTTGGGTAACCACCAAGCCCACCTTATCGTCCTCCTCCTTCTCCTCTCCATTCCCCTCATCTCCTCCACCATCACCACCAGTCTCAGTCTCCTCCTCTTTCTTCTT
>JAQFZH010002709.1:0-15720 GCA_034695485.1 Entomobrya nivalis | reverse complement strand
TGACGTAAAATTAAATACATCATTGATCGCACTAGTATCATTTTGATGCCTAGTGCGTAACGCATGTATACATAACATCCCCATCACAAAACGTTAAAACGTCCTCGTTTTAGTTAAGAATATACAATAAATTCAAGTCAAATAAGTGAGTACATTACAAATATAATATAGTGCTGGAGGTGTATTCAGAGAGCTTTTTTGGTGGATTTTTTTTGAGCTTAAGTGTGAGTACCTGAATATATTTGAGTAGACATATTTAGGTGTAATTTAGACGGATAATAGTATTTAAGTCGACTACGAAAATAAGTATTGAAATGGGTACGTAAGTAAGATACAGGATAGTATTGTATTTTTTTTGTTAACAATCTCACAAAGTTACTGGCAAGGAATGAAAAATAATCAAGTATTAACAATTGTTACGTAATAAATGGAAGGTAAGTACATGGTAGTTTAAAAATATGGGATTGAATGTCATGAGCACTAAGAGTAAAACAATTAATGTAATTTATAAATTGAGTGAATTACATGGATAACAATGAGCAGATGATCATATTTACAAAATTACGATTGAGTGATAAGATGGAAGGTAAATGGATGAATTGGTATATTGAGTGATTTACAGTATAATAATAATTGAAAATATTGATGACATAATTGAAATCTTGAATGTACAGAAGTAATGATACATAATGTGTGAAATAAATTGAATGGTAACTTTAATAGTTATAAACTTATGATACTCCAACGACAAATGGGGAATCGGGAGCTGGTCTCGAACTTATTGGTGGGAATGGGAGGGTGATGATAGACGAAAGATGAAACAGGAACTTGATTGCCTTAAGGGCTTCAGTTGCCTCCAGTTTGAGTAGAGTGGGGTATGGCAGGCTTCTTGGATGGGCCAGGTTCGTCGTCACCTTTAAAGATAGAATAAAATGTACATTAGTTTCATCACAGAGACACAATTTTCAACACAAAAAGCGACAATGATAATGATAAGCACATCGAGTTGTGAGATTAACGTTGGCGTTTTTTCTGCTTTCGAGTGGGAGGGAGGTCTCCTGCGGGTTCGATGGCGGAATTAGAAGTGGGTGGTGGTTGATTAGTCTCAGGATTATCGGAAATGTTGACGAGAGGGGATTTAACGCTGCGACAAAGGAAGTAGATGGCGACTCCGGTGATGATCAAGATGAAGATGAGGTTGATTATAAGGACAACAATCAGCGAGTTTTCCAATGTACTAAGGGCGGAGTCAATTGGTGATTCGGCAGATGCTCGATTGAAGAACTGGTTGAGAGAAGCCCATAATGGCATAGTTTTGGATTGCTGGTAGAGGAGCCAAAGGACAGCCAGGGATAATAATGCGTTCCAGACCAAGGAGAAACTTGGTAAAATAAAAGAGCTGTGATGTTTGAGTTTGGGAAGCTTTTTATGAACGTTTAGGATGTTCTCTGGAATATTAGTTCGATGGTAGGGAGGTCAACTTTCCACTCTTCATTGAGTGCGTCGGATAGGTTTTGGTACGCATTCATGGAGTGTTGAGTAAGTACTGAGATTTGCTGGGAAGAAGGTGGGGTCCAGGCTGCTGGAATGATGTGAGAAATTTCGGTAGGTTCGGCTGAGCTTACCATGCAAGGAAATGGTGCTGAAATGCTAGGGTGCCCGGGGATAATGATTGAGCAGAAGCAGTTCAATGTTATGTCCAAACTCCCTTTCTCTGGAGAAGTGAGTGGTTCTGTCTTGTTGGGGCATTGTAAGACTGAGCCCTCTGGTAATCCAGAGATTACGTAATGGTGATGGGCTACGTGGGAGACAACCATTCCGGTGAGGGGGGAGCATTCTATGAGACATGCGTTATTGAGTACTTCAACAGTTGATTGTTGGAGGAGCTGAAGTGGGCAGTTTGACCCATGTAAGAGATCTGAGTGGTGCGGAGGGATTCTGCACAGGCCTGAAGTGGAGATGCAATGGGAGAGCTCGGTCCCTGCGATCACGGCAGTAGTTTGCCCAACGGCAATTAGAGTGGTGTCGATTCTTATTTGACACGTCTGGTTTTCCCATCTAAATGGGACCCGTTTAATAGACCAGAGTTTTCGTGTCGTATCCTGGGAAATGGGTACATTTAAACGAATAGTGAGTCGACCCTTAGACAGAATACAGGTTGTTAACTTCAACCGATAGTATTTACCAACTTTTGAGTCAGGGATCGCAAGAGTGTAGTTATGGGCTTGGAGTAGGGGTTTGAGTGCATTAAGGTCTTTTTTAAATTCCTCTGGGGAAATTGAAATCGGGGAGAGTTGCTTGTTGTTGCAGTGCCCAATGATGGAGATCAACCGAAGTATCTCAGAGGTCCAGAAGTCCAGTTGGATGGCTGATGTCTAAATCAGTAAGTCGTAAAGTTGGTTTTGTTGAATTTCTCGAGTGATGTTGGACGTGCGTGCCGAGTTAACGAGTGTTAATTCGGTGAGTTTATCTATCCGAGATTTAAAACGCTGAAGCGTTTTATTAATCTTCGTGTAAATTTCCGAAGTTTTATTTGATATCATAATGAGTGATTGGTGATTCTGTATGACAGAGTCTTTTGCTTCTTTCATAAAATTATCGATTGATGCTTCGTCTGTGTAAATGTCGCTTATGTCCTCTTTGGTAGCGACATCACAGCAGTAACTCATGAAGTCGCCGACAAAACCGAAGACTGAACGTCGAAATCTTGGGTTTGAATTGGGAAGGTCAAAGTTCTCTTCGGAGCTATCCTCTGGGCGAGGGATACTTAAACCAGTTGAATACTCGGAAAATGATTTTAAGAGTTGGTCAAGAGTAGTAGATGTGTGGTGTAGATGATCAAGAGCGGCCCTTCTAGCAGCGCAGGGAACGCCTGAGTTGTCTCTGCAGATTTCGAAAATAGTTGCTGTTGAATGTACCAAGTCCGCTTTGGGAAGTTGATGAAGGTAGAATTTGGGAATGACTGCGTCGTATAAAGTTACATCCTGGATGTTGTTGATGTAGGCTCCAGTGGTGACCCGGACTGGTGGGGAGGCATGGATTATACCGATGAGTATAAGGAGTGGGAGTAGGTTAAGATGACACATGGTGGCAGGTGCTGAAAAAAGAAACATAAATCAAAATATTAATAAGAGTCTTACGTTTATGAAAATTTGGCTTGTTAACGACGGCGAGTGTTCCAAATGTTATTTCTGCGCGGGCGTAAGCATTGTGATTTGATATGGCCTCGGCGCCAGCAGTTAAAGCAAAGACGTTGGGGGTCACGATATGGGTGATAAGGATGTACAAAGCGTTGGCGATTGAAGCCCACTGGGATGTAGCCACCTGGACGAACATTAGCTGCCATGTTGCCACCACCTTGGTTGGCAACGGGACGTAAATGGTAGGGGTTAAAACCCGGTCCTGGTCGTAATTGGCCTTCATTACGTCTGGGCTGCTCCAAAGCTGGGGGTTCAGGTTCAGGCTCGTCTTCTTCTTTTTCACTATCGCTGCTATCGACAAGCATCTGGCATTGACTGTCCTCAGAAAAGTGTGTTGAGCTTCCTGAGGAGAATTGGGGTGAAGCTGGTACTACATCAGGGATGTAAGGTTCCACATGATGAGGATCAAGAATTGATGGGGACATGGCCTCCGGTGAGTTAAGTCGTCGAGAGGGTCCGGGCATTGGGTGGACGATGGCAACCGCAGGTTGGTGTGGGGCTACATCATTTGTTGATGTTCGTGTATGTAGAGTGAGGTTTAAACCTGGCATCACTGTAGGTGCTCTGGCGAGCGAATGTTGGTGTGCTGGTGGGGGCTGGGAGGCAAAGAATGGCTGGGGAACTCGTATCCCTGGGACAGCTATTTGTTGTAGAGACAAGATATTGTGTGCCTGATTAGGTGTCAAGGGGCATGGTGCCCGTGCGAGTTGTGACATTTCCATCATTCTGGGCCACACTAATGGGGAGAATGTAGGTGTACTCAGTTGACGTGGGAAGCTCACTGGATTTAGGAGGTCTCTGTGTATGACGTCCATCGCCATTATTGCGTTCCAACGGAAAATATTTCTTGGGAGGTGGGTAGCAAAAGAGAGGAAAATGCTTGGCACTGCTCTTATGTTGCGTAAGAGTTCTGCCCAAACGTAGGGGTTACAGTCCCCAAGATTGTGGAGTTTTGTAGTTAAGCTTTCTTTAACCATTTGGGCGTAGTTATTGTACCGAAGACGACCCAGAGCATTGTCTTGTTGAAACAGTTGTTCAAGACAGAAGGTTGAACGGACATTTGGGGGCAGAGGAATGCCCTCCAAGTCGTTATGGTTTACAGTGAATACGACGTTGCAAGAACTGAGTCCTGCTTCCCCAAGATTCGCAGAGGTGGACCGGGTAACGTGAATCGGAGAGACAGCACCCGCCATTGGGTTAGTTGCATGAGATTGCATAAGAGCTGTCCAATAAGTGGGGCCGATAGTTGAAAAGTCCCGTTCGACGATGAAGATGGTTACACGCTGGTCTGCGGGGCTTTTCCAAAGTTCTTGGATGTTGCGAATTGGTTTTGAGAACGCCATCTGAAAATGTGAATAAGTTCTTATTTATAAGGAGAAAGTCAATGAAACAAATAATGTCGAGTTAAGTTAGTCACATGTTTCACACTGCAAAGCTACATAGAGTCAGTGTTAGTCACAAGTGTTAATTCATAGACGAAAGAGCATAACCATGTACTTAGTGTTATGACGGTTGGCTCTGGTTTGAAGATTCGTCTTGCGGCAGCTAGCTTATCATGCTGTCTCTTGCGCGTCATGGCAAAGGGTTCGAGTTCCACTCTGCCGGACAAATGTTTTTCAAGTTCTCGGGCTTTGAATTGTGGGAACAAGAGTTCTTGCTTTCTCCTGATTCCTTCGACGAAATTTTGCAGGCCCCACAAATCTTTTAGATTGTCAAACTTTTCATCGGTTCGGAAGCACTCGTACTTAAATCCGGGGATAGTTTTGAGGTCTTCGTAGTATCCCTTTTGGATAGCTTTTTTATAGAACTTTCGTTTCTGCTTATTCTTAGGACGGTAGATTACATTCATTCTTAACCAGGGGTTCTTCTCATCATGGAGCTGGTAATTGTGTATCTTCGGTGGGAATGCGATGTTTGTGATGTTCGGATAAATACTTTCCAAAGCATACATACCACCATGGATAGAGCATTTATAGGTTGTGTTCTCGGCTTTGATGTTTGGAAGGAACATCATTATTTTTGTGCACATCATACATTTGGGATGTCCTTGAGCGTCTAGGTACCGAAGAATCGACTTTCCCTTTGAACAGTTAGTTGCTTTATCTTTTTCGCCGATGTTTTGTTGGAAAGCCAAAAAACGAACTCGGGGTAATGGTTTGTTAGGCATTGACATGGTGGTTTGGCTGGCGACATCACGTTTGGTGTTGCCTTGATTGAGCTCTACTTCGTCTTTGTAGTAGCTATCCACAAGAGAAACTTTCTTGTGGAAGTTCCTGTATACCTGGACCTCAACATTATTGGGAATGGTTAAGTGAATTTGGTCGATATTTTCAGCGTCTGTGTTCAGAGTAGCGGTGCACCCCAAGTATGCCAGAAATGTTGGGCTGACTTTCTCAGTCAGACGGGCCAGTGGGTTGTTCATATCTCTGCAAGCGTCTGCTGTGATTGATCTTCCCATGCTGTAGATGTGGGTTTGAGTATAAGTGTCGACACGGCCATCTTTCTGGGACTCTGTGTTTAAGTACGATTTGCCGTGAGTACTGTCTATCATCATGTGATCTCTGATGACTGTAACTTCGGGCTTGAAATGTTTGGTGTATACTGGAAGTAACACTGCGGCATATGATAAGCCATTGGGGCGATGATTGAGGTGAACTTTAACACCTTTTGCTTCGAGTTGTCGAAACATCTACAAAACATAAGAAAGCATGAAACATTTAAACTGTATAATTTACAGGCTTCAAAACACCAGAAGCTAAACGTGTATTGCGTCTACGAGAAGCGTTAGCAGTTATTATGGGTGCAGGAGCTAGTTGAGGATTTGTAACTGGGGTTATATCAATTAAATTCTGATCGGAAGGTTCTTCGAGTATGGTCGGAAGTGTGGGTTTAAGATCATGGTTGTCGGTTTCGGTGTCAGGATTTTCACGTTACGGGCTTCGTCTTATTCGTGATACGTGAACTATATCGCGCTTTTTAGCGCGACCTTCATGATGGATAAGTTCCACCTCGTAATTGAGGGGAGTGAGCTTTTTGGTTATTCTGTAGGGGCCAAAATTTCTGGAGAGTAGTTTATCACTTAGTCCAATGACTCTCTTGGGGGTGAAAACACGAACTATATCGCCCTCGACAAATTGTTGGTCCCGGAGTGTGGAATCATAACGGGTTTTTGATTTCTCTTGTTGATCTTTCGTTCGTTGGACTGCTAATTTTCGTGCTTCTTCTAATTCCTTCAATTGGACATCTCGTGCTATGTCTAGGTGTGGGGTCAGAAGAGTATCCAGTGGGAGTAGTGGGTCAATTCCAAAGACCAAGTAGTATGGGGTCATTTTCGTTGTGGCTTGGATTGTCGTATTATATGCTAGCGTCAATTGAGGCATGAAACGCGGCCAGTCACGGTGAGCATATTTTGGGCAGACGTACATGGAAACCATTTCTGAGAAAGTTCTGTTATTTCGCTCGGTCGCACCTGAGGTTTGGTGGTGGTAGGGCGTGGCGGTTTCTTTATTAATTCCTAGAGACGTGAGTAAGTTCTGCACGGTGCTATTGACGAATTCAGAACCGCCATCAGACAGGATTATACGTGGAGCTCCCACCTTGCAGAATATCTCCTCCAGGAGGAATCTGGACACGTGCTTAGCTTCTTTAGAGGGAATGGGGCGAGTGAAGACGTACCTAGAGACGTAATCCGTAGCGACAATGAGGTATTTATAAGTTAGTTTTGTCTCTGGATCTATTGCGCTTTCTGGAAATGGACCCAGGAGATCAATGCCAATACGCTCAAAAACCTGATGCGTTTGGATGGGTTGGAGAAGTCCTGCTGGTTTTCTTGTACATGGTTTCCTAGCCAAGCATTGAGGACACGTTAGGACGTACTTCATAATTTCTTTATTCATGCCGGGCCACCAATATTTTCGGGAAATCTTGTCGGCGGTTTTGATGTACCCCAGATGACCGCTTATTGGTTCGTCATGATTCTGTACAAGAACAAGTTCTCGCATGTTAAACGGAACTACAAAACGGGGTTTTTTATCTATGGGAGTTTGGCGTAGGAGTATGTCCTCCTTGATGTGAAAGTTGTTGAGAAAGTTAAGTTCATTTTTATCGCGTGGAGGGGGACCCCGTAAGCGTTTTTTATTTCAGTGATGTATGTGTCTTCCTCTTGCATCTCCTTAAGTTCCTGGTGACGATTTCCGGTGAAATAAATGGAGTTTAACGGCAACTCGTTGTCTTCTTGTTTGTCTTCTGCTGTTCCGACTGCAGTGTGGTTCCTGGAAAGGCAGTCGGCATCTACATGTGATTTGCCACTGCGGTATTGTACTTCAAAGGTGAAGGGCTGCAGTTTTAGTGCGAATTTGGCTAAGCGACTGTTCAAATCTTTAACAGAATGAAGCCAGCACAAGGCGTGATGGTCTGTGCGAATGATGAAAGGTTTTCCGTAGAGGTATGGTCGGAAGCATCGTACTCCGAACACCATGGCCAAGCATTCTTTCTCTGAGATGGAGTAGTTGAGTTCTGCAGGTGTTAGTGTACGTGAAGCATAGGCTACAGGCTGTTCAATTCCGTTGACTAATTGGGCTAAAATTATTCCTAGGCCAGTTCCGGAAGCGTCCGAACGCAAGACTTGAACAAGTTCCGGGTTATGATGTGCGAGACAGGGAGCGTTACAAAGGTCATGCTTAAGTAAATCAAAAGCGCGTTGGTGGATGTCAGTCCATCTGAACTTGACATTTTTCTTCCATAAGTCAATAAGTGGTCGAGCTTTGGAAGCAAAATTGGGAAGGAAGCGCCGGTAGTAGCCTGCCATGCCAACGAACCTGCGACACTCTTTTGCGGTTCTTGGTGGTGTCATATCTCGAACTGCTGAGACTTTTGCGGGGTTGGGTCGGACCCCATCGCCTGAGACAATATGTCCAAGAAGCTCAACTTGGAAGTAGCCAAAAAAACACTTCTTTGGATTCAAAGAAAGGAAGTTTTCTGCCAAACGTTGAAGGACTGCTTCCAACTTCTTGAGGTGGTCGTCGAATCCTTTACCGGGTACCACGAGGTCATCCAAATAAATGAGTACATCCACGAAGGTCATGGTGTTAAAAATACTGTTCATGGCGCGCTGAAAGAACGACGGTGCGTTAGCCAGGCCAAAAGGGAGTTTGGTGTACGAAAATAAACCGTCAGGAGTTATAAAGGAGGTTTTGTCCCTATCCTGAGTGGACACACTGATTTGGTTGTATCCTGAGCGAAGGTCAAGGCAGGAAAAAACGCTTGCCTGGCGTGTCGCGTCAAGTATATCGTCGATCCTACTCAAAGGATAAGTATCCTTCTTAGTTACCAAGTTAAGTTTCCTGAAGTTGGAATCTGAATTCGGTTCTTTGTCAAAGTAAAAGTAACGGTGATTATTGACCCTTGGGCCCTCACAGTCTCGTCTTGAATGTCGGCGTACTAAGGTTTCGGCGTTAGGGTGGCGTCTGGAATTGCCCCTTACAAGGAGATTATCGTCTGGATTATAAACCGTGTGGTGTTGAGCGGCTCGGGAATGTTGTGTAGTGGCGGCTTCTAAGTCCGCAGGAAAGCCGAGGTCTCTTGGTGTGGGAGGTAATGTCTGTAGACCATTAAATGAGCTCCGGGGAGACGAGATTGTCAGTTCCAAATCCGGAATATCGAACTGAGGAAAGAGTGGACTTTGAGGTGGTGTTGGGCTGGGGGTACGTGGAGGACTGATAGGGGGTGTGATGTTGGGGGTTGCGTAAGAATGTGGACTACCAGTTCGGTTTGGTACTGTTGAGTATAGTTGGATTGGAGGTGGTCCAATACGGTTTGGAAAGAAAACACGATTGTCGGCGTTACGAAGTCCAGTGGGAGTAGTATTGGAATAAGTAGGTGGTGCCACTCGGTTTAAAGGCGGTTGGACTTTGGATGAAACTGGTTGAGGAGGAATATTGTTGACTTTTGGTTGAGTTATTTGGTTTATCGGAGGTGGAGCAACTCGGTTGTATGGTGTTGGCGTAACTAGTTCCGTGGGTGCGTGAGTGTGATCGGTGGTCGAATAATTGTCTGAACGAGGGGCTCCATTGCGTCGGGTTGAATCCGTTGATGTAATAGGAGTGGTTGGGATAAACCCGGCGTGGCTTGGGGAGGTTCCAAAAGCGTTAAAGATGGTTCGAACAGCGTCTTTCAAATCAGGGTTATGATTATTATTGTCAGAAATCGGACTGTCGCTATCGTAGTACTCAGTTTCTCCGGACGGATTCTCGGACTCAAATTGGGGTTGGTTTTACCTTTGGAGATTCACTTGGGATATGACCTGAAGGAAAGAAATTATTATTGGAGGTGGGGTATTTCCAAGTTAGTTGGTTACTGGAACCTGAGATAGGTAACGGCGGTGAACCTCTGGTACGTAAAGGGATCTGCTTGGCGGATACCACAAGTGTGGAAGCAGATGTAGTTTGCGTAGGTGCGGAGTACCGAGTGTTGTTTAAGGGTAGGGGCAATGTGACTGTGGTCGGTTGAAAAAAAACCGTGCCGTTAGAAGAGTGTGAAAAGGCACTTTCTGGGTCCCTTAATTCAAGGTTAGGAGATATAGTTTGGAGCTCTGTAGTACGGAGAGATTGTGGGACTGCGGAGGAATATTTGACTTGGTGAGTATTACTTGAGGTGACTGGAGGGCTACTTGGGGGAAGTGTAAGACTGGCTAAAAGGTTTGTAAGCCGCCCAACGTTGGCTTCAAATGAGTTGATTAAAGATTCCTGTGCCGAGGATGATGGAGGTACCGTGGTCGTAGTAGGTACCGATTGGATCACTTGGGAAGTTGTCGTGGAATGTTGAGAAGTGGTGATAGGTGCTGTGATTACGAAGTGTGGTTGCGTTGATGGTGTTGAGAATTTGACTTGAGTAGAGAACATAGAAGGTGTGGTGGTAGGGACAACACGGGTTGGGTTAAAGGATGAGACTGGAGGTGAGGGTATTGGAAAGGATATTGGAGTGGTTAGGGATTGGGAGTTAACGTTGAGTATAATATGGCTATTTTGGCAGGCTGTGGTGGGTTGGAAAGGAGAAGGTTGGTTGGAGGAAATGTCTAGAGGTAGTAAGGGTAAACCAAGATTGGATGGAACGGTTGGTGTAGGGTTAGATTGGGGTGAACTAGAAATCGTTAGAGGATTTCTTGTGGCCGGATGATTATTGTTAGGTTATGAGGTTGAAGCAGAATGGGAACTGCTGTTGTTAGCGGATGAGACAGCGGTAAGATTGGACTGATTGTGGCTGGGATCAGTGGAATAGGAGGTGAATTGAGAACTATGAGTTGGACTATGTGTAAGGTCGGACAGTGATGATCTTACCGAAGATGGGGGAGTATTGAAGGTTGGGTCTGTGGATTCAGAGTCGTATCGTGAGTGTGGGGTTTTGGGGCTGGATGTGGTATTTGAAGAACTGTGTGACTGAGGTGAGGAAGTTTTGTTGGAGGAGGTGGGGTTGGAGGATGAATGGTGGGATAATTGAGAGGAAGTGTTCTTTGAGGAGGTAGGTACGGAGGATGAATCTTGTGTTTGATCGGAGGAGTTGGTTTGGGAACCGTGGGTGTTTGTAGACGAGTTGGTTGTTTTGGAAGACCCTGAAGAATGATGGGAAGGCTCGTCCGCTGAGAGATTGAGATTTGAGCTGTGGATGGAATTGGAACGGGGAATTGGATTGTTGCTGATGTTTGTAGTGGTTATAGGTTGGAGGTTAGATCCAGTGAATTGATTGTCATTTGTTTCAGTTCCGGTTAAATGGGTTAAGGTTGATGGTGGTCCAACTATTGGTTCAGTTCTCGATTGAATTGGAGGAGGAGTTGGTGTGCTAGCCTCCGATCGGTTTCGTTCTTCTTGAACAATGGTTTTGCTTAGATCTGAGAAAATGGAGTTCTCGAAGGTTGATGAAGGGAAAACTGAGGAGGAGGTGTCATGAAATATCTCCGATAGATCATCCAGAGGTGTCAAAGATGGGCGTGTTGGGGCAGGAGTGCTACTTCTAGGATACGCTGTGGGTATTGTAGTCGATCGTAAGTATTTTGGGAATGGATACCCACTTGAGGAAGTAGATGGTTTATTTTGTGTAGTGCTGTTAATCTGAGGAGCCAAGTTAAGAGGAGGGAAACGTAGGTCAGCGTCAAGTGGTATTGGAGTAATTAAACAATCATTCGTTGACAAGGAAGGTGGAGGGTTATTGGTAGTCGGTGGGGCTGAAGTGCGTGATGATTGGGAGGGGTTGCGAAGAGAGGCTGGTGCTCCCAACGCTTGTTTGGTGGTGGAGAGTGTTGAAGTTCGATTTGAAGTTGAAGGGGGATTTCCTGTTTGGCTGGGGGGGAATCGGTTGGCAATCTGTAGAGATGAAGGGAATTCAAAAGTTGTTCGAAGGGGAGCGGAGTTGTTTTGACCAGTACTGGTATTGAGTGGGCGAGTTGATTGGAGAATCCTTGGATGTGTGGATGTTGAAACTGCTCTCAGTGGAGCATACCGTTCGTGTGGTGTTGGGGGACGTGTGGTAGAGAGAGGAGTAAAGGATCCACGATAAATCGGGCGACTCAATTCAATCAATTTTTTCTAAGAATATACACATGATAGCCGCACATGTTTAGTATATTGAAAAACTACATATTCTAATTGCTAGAATGTGCATTAAACAATACTCCTAAACTAAACGGTATAAATTATTTTATGCCGTTTTTAAAACCTAAAATTTGACTTGAATTCATGAGTTCAAAAATGACATTTTTACTAAATGACCCTCTGATACTGCACGTTTGATAATTTTTCATTCATTGAGTACAATTCATGTAGAACAAACCGTCAGCTTTCGAAAATGCCCAAAAACGCATCATATCTTAGTCTAATTTGTAATATTTGAACGAAACTACAAAACCTTAAAATTGCGATTTTGGGAAACAAAGCTATTTTTGATGTCCTAATTTACCAATGTGTTTCCTTAAATATTTTTGACTTTTTCTTTTACTAATTTGGTATAAAGTTGTAATTTTCTGAAAGATTAAAACTTTGCCTTTAATATAGTGCAAACTAATTTAAAAAATATTCAAGGTTTTTGCAGCTAATGCCGTAAAAACCTAAGGTGAGTTTTTTTTGATTCCTGAAAAATTTGTCCCTGATTTTTCGTTCCCCTATATTCAAAAAACAAAGCAATATTTAAAAACTTTATGTGCTCTTTATCTACTCTTTCTAGGCAACATTAGTAAACTTAATACTTTTTAGAAAGTTAATATTTGGTAATTGTAGATCCTGATTCCAAAATTTTGGTTTACATATTTTTTGAGGTAAGAATAAACGCGATTACAAAACTTTTCTTCCGATGCCCTAATACTCTACACTTATCCTTTACTGGAATTTTATTTGCATGTTTTATATACATTAAAGTATGTAGTTTTCAAATATACTAAACATGTGGGTCTAGCATGTGTATATTCTTAGAAATCATTCATTGAAATGAGTCGCCCGATTTATCGTGGATCCTTTAAATGGTATATGCTGAGCGCTTTGGTTGAGTTCTGCTGATGATCCGATCGAATCGCATGGAGCGAGGGGAGTGTCTACGAGGACAGTTGGAGAGGTCAATGAGACGGGAGATGTGTTCAGTGGGGCCTGTGGTGAGTTCAGAGGTGCGGGTGGTAATTCCTCTGGTCGACCAGGTTGAATGTTGTTAGGGTCAGGGGTTTGTTGAGTACTTGTTGTTTGTTGATGATGAGAAATATTTCTGGGGGAATGTTTGAGGGGTGGGTGGCTAGCCGGTGTGCTCTGAGAGCAAGCGGGGGAGTCGGTAGTGGAAGCGAGTGGATTAGAGATTCCTGAAGCGTTAGAGCGTACGGTATAAAGTACAGTAGTAGCGGAAGCTTCAGCTGGGGGGGAGTTGGAGGAATTGTTCACAGGGAGGGAGTTTGGGAGTGATTCGCTCAGAGAATCTTCGAACTCGTCATCAGTGTCTGATGGTTCATGCGCAGTAGCTCTACGAGCGTTAGCAGGTTTAGTGGGCGGTTTGCCAAAAAGTTGTTGGGTTAAGGAGTTGAATCTTTGGGTAGGCCCAGGTGGTGGGGTAGATAGCAAGGGTGGTGGGTTAGGCGTAGGGGTGGACGGCGTAGAAGCGTTAGAGCTGGGTTGAGAAGGAGAGGGTGGGTGAATAGTAATAGTTATGTCGGGATTAGTGGCAGGCGGTGAAGCTGAAGAATTGAAGTCACGGGAATTACGTCGAAATAATTTGTTTAAGAAACCTGAGTCCATGTAAAGTAAGGACTACGACAAGATAACAAAATTGCCTAGTGGCACAAAACGTGGGAATGGGACGAGAAAAAATCAGTACTATATTATGCAGTCGTTAATTTACAAGGAAAGTGAACGTTGAAAATAATGTCAACTAGCGATAAATTTAAACCACGTAAGCTGTTTCGCTTAAATGAAAATAACGAAAATTCAGCGATTAAAAAATGGATAAATTACGTAATTAGTAGAATGTGAAGAATGTGTAAAAAATGGAGAATTACGTTTACGTTTATAGGGAGTGGCTACACGTGTTGATTAGAAATGTGCAAGAAAAGTAAAAAGGAAAGTGTTAGCAAAAGTTACGCAAAGAAATATTTTATTACGTGGGACAATTTATTTGCTGAGCTTGCTTTTCAATCGCACAAAGTGTGGGAATAATTTGCTGAGAATTACTCAAAGTGTGGGAACAAGTTGGTAAAATATTTGTAAAACGATGTGTTCAAAAACGATATCTAATAAGGGATATTACTTTGCATAACGTACGTAAATAACGGAAACGTTAGTAAAGATACTTAGGTAACATTGGCACATGCGATTAGGAAGATACAGGTATATTAAGTAGGTTTAATGTAGAGGAAGTATGCATGTGAACATGCTGGTGTAGCCGTTATGATGGGGAACGCTATTTAGGCTTTGGAACATATTAGTCGTTCCACGAAAAGAAAGAATGGAAAGATAAAAACACACGTGTCTGCGATTGAATGTTTGCTTTGAGTAGGTATCGTAGTTAAAAAATGTAAGAGTAACAGTATTGAATTTCCTGACTGACTATGAAAATGTGAATTTGGAGTTAATGAGTTTTTTTTGTGGTGTAATGCGTCAATTCAGACAGATTTATAAAATAAATGAACTCAGGCTAGGCTAATTTGAATTACAATGTACCTTATTGCAGTAAAAAAAAATAAAACGGGAAATTGATACTAATATTTTAGTATTGGCTTACACTACGGGATGCAGTGATAACCCCGGGGATTACACTGAAGAAAAGGAAATCCCCTGAATTAATGACTTTGATTTTGGGATAAGTCAACAAAAATAAATGGATAAGTTGAGAACTGAATTGCTACCCTGACTTTTTCACTAAAATGTCTCGTTTTAAATCTAATCTGTGATTTTGTCTTTAACGACCGTACTTTTTTCATGTAAAATTGAATTTCTGCTAGATTTTGATACAATGTGTTTTTTTTGATGCGTGATAGTAAAAAAGATTTTTTTTTAAAAGAGGAGGAAGCACAAAACTACTGTGGTAGCAGTATTTGTTGAATTGAGAGAGAGAAAAACGTCAAAATTTTATCGAATGTGTAGTGAAGATTTTTTATGTGTAACTACAGAATATGTTCCCAGAAATGACAGAAAAAAATGTAAAAAAGAAAAGAGGAGTTAGTTAGTTGGGGTGGAGCGGAGCGAGGCGAAGAACTTTCACTTTAACTAGGTCCCACGGTGAACCTCAGAACTCCCTTACCCTAGTCCGATCACGAGGTCAGATTACGGGTGGGAGTCTTTGGTTATCGACGATTCCGGTGACTTCGGAGAAAGGTTAGTAATAAGCTGCCGCTACAGAAAAATAAAAGCATGAATAAAATGTTTTTAAATAATTACTTACGTTGCTGTAGATTATACCGTACGTGCTGGCCTGGAGCTTGTTCACTGCGAATCAACGGGATTGAAAGGAGATGACTGGAATGAAAACTAAATAAAATTTTCAAATTAATTTTTGGATAAAATGTGGAAAATAACCAACAAAATTTGAGTGAAAAGAAATAAAATGAGTACAACTAAAATTACCAGGACTTTCGATTTTTTTTTCTTTGGCAGGTTAGCACACGAGCTGAATAGTGAAAAGGGCGTTGCCCAGCTTGGTCACTGTGGTCCTCTGAAATAATCAGGGAGTTAGAAAAATAAATTGTCCTAAAAAATGCACAAAATATGAAAGTAACGAGAATACTTGTTTTAAAAAAAATTACCCGGAAATATCGATGGTCCTGGAATTTTAAAGTTGAGTTTTCTGGCTTGGTTTATTTTTTGTGAGAAAAAAAACTTTTACTTTAAGAAAATAGTTCGACTTGAACTGGGAAGAAAGAGTTAATGAATGAAACGATAGGGAAAGAGGTTCGTAAGTGCGAACACCATTTTGTATTGTAAGTTCTTTTGGGTGGTTTATGTAATGCAAACTATAAAGAAAGGGAGGAACAAGAGAGAATGTATTGGAAGTTTGAATCGCA